>JBBYHL010428981.1:0-20152 GCA_038381835.1 Adansonia madagascariensis
GATACTCTAACCCCACTACTCTGAGGGGATACTCCAAGCCCGCTTTTACCTCAAATCCAATATCAAACTTCCATTTTAAGGATACTCCAACCCTACTACTCTGAGGGGATGCTCCAACCTCGCTTTTTACTTCAAATTTACTATCAAACTTCCACTTTTGGGGATATTCTAACCCTACTCTTCTGAAGGGATATTCCAACCCCGCTCTTCATATTCCTTCTAAAATGCAAGCTTTTCTCCCTCTTGAGTATTGAAATCTTTTTCTCCTCAAATTTTCATCAAATCTGGCTAAGTGTCAATGTTGTCATCTTGGTTATTCACCAGTAATCGAAGACAACTATGAGATACATTTTGATCATCCCTCTTTTTTATGTATTTTATGTGTTTATTTTGGTATGGATTTATTTATTGTTTTTTTCCTATCTTACTAATACGTTTCCTCCTATAGGGACCTTGAGCATTCATGCTTTGAAAATCATTTTCAAAAATCATAAAATGATATCTTGTGTCTGTATCTTTCTAGTGCTAGATATGAATATTTGATTTTTTTAACCTATCTGGAGATCATTTTCATTAAAATCCCCTATGTTTCTCACCTCTCCGAGGTGCATAGGTAATAAAATTTTCATTAAGACCCGAACTCGTATCTTTACAAAATTTCATGCATTAGAGGGAATTATATTTAAATAACGATAAAAATGGAACCTAGAAAACTGAGATTCATGTAAGATGTAGTTAGATGGTACCGATTTTTGGGCTTCATAGGGGTGCTAATCCTTCCCCAGACGTAACCAACTCCCGAACCCAAAATAATGAATCTATGGTATTATTTTCAATAGGCATTCAGTCATGCCTAACTTAAAATGATCAGTGGTGACTCCAAGTTTATGGCCACTTCATGGTGGCCTTCCAAGACTAGTTCGATGAGCAATTCGTCTGATGGTCTTTTACTCTTTCATGTCAAACACTAAAATATTTTTTAAGTCGAGCACGCTTTGGCCCTTTGGATCATCTGAAGTTTGTAAAGGTAGGGCATGTGGAACGTCGACACACCCCATCAGCAACCACATTACCAGAAAGCTCTTTTCTTTCACTTTTTTCTTGCTAAACAATAGCAAAAAGAGGGAAGGGACTGATCTTAAAGTTACTACTTTAATGAAGGAAGAAACTTTAAGCCATTGCTGGTATATTTTTACCTTGTCCCATGTACTTTCTATTTTGATCATCCATTTCATTTTAGTGAACCCTTCATGTTGCCATGACCGTCCTAATACTCCCATGCATCTTTGTTGCCTTGGTTGTGCTAGTCCTAGGATCTTGATGACCCTCTTGACACCTTGATGTTGTTAGATATATAAACTCACCATGCTTCATTTTCATCATTACACAGACTCTATTCATGCATCTTTTACCATTTTTTTCCATATTCACATATCCATTACATATTTAAGTGGTCACCTTGACATGTCTTAGGTATGTTTAAACATTTTCTTGTGTTTTAAAGAGTCTCAAGAAATAAAAACCATGTCTTGACAACTCCAGCATTCATCCCCTTGTTCAAACATGTTCATATTATCTCCATGCACATTATTTGTCATCTTCTTGTATTTGTGTCACACATTTTCATGTCAAAATATCATCTTTGCATGTTTGCATGTTTAATCCATGTTCATTTTTGTACCTGCTGTATCTTATTCATGATATCTCCATTAAAATGCTTGCTTGTTTCTTATAAACCAATTTTTAGAAACATCCGCAAGTTAAGTTCATGTTACCTTCAATAGATGAAGAGTAGCATGGACTTAATGTTTTCATCAAATTGGTCTCCCAATCTTGGGGGCAATTGACATTTTATCTCTGGATCCATGGTGAAATAAGTTCATTTAAAAAAAAAAAGAAAATAAATCCTATTTAATATTGAACCTTGATATTGAGTCTCGTATTCTATTTTTTGACATGGTTAACGGGTTATTCCATAATCCCAAACTACTTCGGGATTATGAAATGAACTTACGAATGCTGTGTTACTTTCTATCATGGACATTCAGATGTCCTAAACCTGAGCTTATCTTTGAAAAAATGATTTCTTCGAAATAACCAGAATATCAAATAATCCCTTTGTTTTTGCTCTAATATCACTGTAGTCCGAACTTGAAAAATTATTTTTCAACCATAAATATTTCCTTTAGTTTTTCTAATATTTTTCCTTTAAAGGGCATGGAATTACCTTTCAACAATTGCTTATTTGCCCTCAGATCATCCTAGATGAGGATTTATGATTTTTTTAACCTTTGCTATTTGAAACCCCTGGAACCAGCATGTAACATTCTGTTTGGGGCCATTACTGCCCACCCTTGATTTTTACGAAATTTCTAAATATTATTCCCAGAAAGTTCACAAAATTCCCTTTCTAAAAAGGTATTATCTACAATCTAACAATCTCAGATAAGCTTAGAATGATTTTTTGAAATCCATCATGCCCTTTTAATTGTACATGCTACCAATGCTAAGATGAACCTAACTTTGAAAATTAATTCCTCCTAGAAACTAATTTTCTAGAATTTTTGGAATATTTTTATGTTAAACCTTGTTGAGTTACCTTTCAATGGAACCTCGTTTACCCTTTGAAGTCTTCAGATGCACCCAAACAAAATCTAGAAATAGAGATGACGTGATGCTATCCCCTGTTTTCAACCTAATTTTTAAATCTCTTTTTAGTGAGACGTTCTGATGTCTCGAAATGTACTTCTTTAATCTCCCCCACAACATCAATCTTTTTTGACTCGGATCAAGATTAAAATATAAAAAATAAGATTTCCTATTAAAATTTTTTGCTAATAGAGATACTTCAACCCCATTATTCCAAAATGGATACTCCAACCTCATTTTTAATTAAAAAATTTTTAAACCTTCTCCTTGTTCTTAAATGTTTTCCTAACTTTAGTGATCTTCGACCCCGTTTTTCATTAAAAATTCAAATTTTCACTTTAATCTTAACTATTTTTGTAACTCTATTTTAGGGGATACTCTAACCCTATCTCACCGAGGAGATACTCCAACCCTACTTTTACCTCAAAAATTTAAAATTCTCTCTTTCGGATGCCTCAAACTATTTTAATGAAAATTATTTTTGTTCTTCAAATTAGCACCAAATCTAGACCGATCTTTAATTGTCATCCTAGTTATTCTTCAATAATCAGAGGCAATTATGAGATATATTTTGATCGCCCCTCCATTTTTTATGTTTTTTTGTTTGTGATTGCTTGTTTATGATGTTATTATATTTCTCATTTTCTGCCTTACTAACTTGTTTCCTTTTATCGTGTTATTGTGCATTCATATTTAAAATTTGTTTTCTAATAAAATTTATGAGGTGATGATTCGTATTGGTATCTCTTCGGTGCCTAATACAAAACATCTAATTTTAAAAATCCAATCTGGACATTGTTTCATAAAAAAAATCCCTATATTCGTCACATTTCTGAGGTGCATGGGTGATCTAATTTTTCTTAATAAAAAACCATGGATTCACATTTCCAAAACTTCATGCATTAAAAAGGATTATATCTAAATAGAGACCAAATGGAATCGATTTAACTGAGACCAAAGTGAGATATAGTTAGTAGGTACCGATTTTGGGTGTTGTGGGGATGCTAGTCCTTTCTTGCATGTAACTAGCTCCCCAGCCTAACCAATAAATCCCTAGACTTCATAGACCTTGAAACCAATGTTTCAAGTTTCGTAACTCGTAATATTATTTTCAATAGGTGTCTGATCTTGCCTAGCCTAAAATGATCGGTGGCGACTCCAAGTTTATGGCCACTTCATGGTGGCCATCTAGGTCCGGTTGGATAAGTAACCCATTCGACAGTCTCTACCCCTTCATATTATCATGCCTAATCCAAATCCCAATCAATGGATAGCTCAAAGGCTCGACCACAACCAACCATCATTTATTCTTAAGTCAATCACGCCATGCCCTTCAAATCATCTGAAGTTTTAAAGGCCGAGCATGTGGCAACAACTTGGCAACTCCACTGGGGACTATAGAGAGTTAGGCCTATAACTAGCTATTTTTCACTTAGTTCTCAATTTTTCAGTCTCTATGATTATATAGATATAATTCTCTTTTATTTTTACCTACTAATCTCTATTGTTTATGTTTTTGTCCTGTGATTGTTAGGGATTATTCATGCCCATATAAAAATTGATTTGAATAAATATTGATTCGAAAACATCACTATTCCACTCCAAATCGGCCCATGTACTTACAAAGTTGATTTCCACGTGATGGACATTGCTCCATCATATAACTACCTATTGGGAAAGCCGTGGATTCCTTCTGTTGGAGCAATGCCATCATCTTTGCACCAAAAGCTAAAATTCATCATTGAGAATAAAGTTATCAGTATCGAAGGGGAAGAAGATATCATTGTTACTAACTCAACTTATGCCCCATATCTCGAACCTGATGTAGATATCCTTAAATCCCTTTTCCAATCCTTTGAGTTCATCAATGCTACTTATATCAAAGAGGGATTACGGATAGTTTAGCCTCACCTATCAGAGAGTATTCACATGGGTTTGAAGTTGACTGTCGGTAAGGGTGCCTAAGTTGAAAAGGGACTCGAGAAATGCCTCCAATGATATTCCCACCACTTCGAGAAAGTTTTCACCTAGGGGGACATGTAAATACTGGCTCTGCTAGTGCTGTGATCATATTGAACAAAGCATTCAAAGACATCTCCATCAATATGGTTGGCGAGCCAAAGATGTCAACTACAAGTCCAGAGACTAGCCTATGTCCTCTAGGGTTTATCCCAAGTGTTTGGACTGAGATCGAGATTCCTGTACTATTCAAGTCTATTTCAAGGTAATATTATGAACTAAGCCTACATGCTCTCGCCCAAAAGTATTGTAGGATCTTCTGTATAGGTAGCTTTTATTAAGTATTATTAATAAAAATGACTAAGCATTTTGCATTTATTCTTTGTGTTCATAATTTTTGCCGATCTTAGACTTTTTTCTTCCACTTATATTATTCTTTTCCATATTTTCAGGTACCCCAATGAAGGTGACATGAATGTTCATACTGAAACCTTAGGAATTGATTTCGGGCAATGGATCCATGCTAGTGAGGTCGAATCTAAAGAGGACCTTGAAGAGAACCCCATACCTTTAGACCTATTGAGACTAGTTGAACAGTAAGAAAAACAAATATTACCTCATAAAGAATCCATTGAAACCATAAACCTTAAAGCAGAAGAAGACCCAAAGAAAGTCAAAATTGGAATCTCCATAAAGCCATCAACTCGAGCTGAGCTAACAAGTCTCCTCTAGGAATATCGAGACGTGTTTACTTAGTCCTATCAAGACATGCCTAAACTAGGTACCGACATTGTGGTTTATAAACTTCCCCTCAAAGCTAAATGCAAACTAATCTAGCTAAAGTTAAAGAGAATGAAACCATAAATGCTCCTTAAGATCAAGGAACAAGTCAAGAAGCAATTTGAAGCAAGATTTCTTAAGGTAGTCAAATATCCTGAATAGGTAGCCAACATAGTCCTAGTTCCTAAGAAAGATGGCAAAGTATGAATGTGCATAGACTATAGGGACTTGAATCGACCCACCCCAAGGATAATTTTCCTCAGCCTCACATTGATACCTTAGTAGATAACACTGCCAAAAATGCACTATTTTCTTTCATGGATGGGTTTTTGAGCTATAATCAAATTAAAGTGGCAGCAAAAGACATGGAAAAAACCATTTTCATGACCATGTGAGGGACTTTTTGCTATAAATGATGCCTTTTGGGTTAAAGAATGCCAGGGCAACTTACCAAAGTGTCATTGTAACATTGTTCCATGATCTCATGCATAAGGAAATCGAGGGCTATATGGATGATATGATCACCAAGTCAACAAAAGAGAGTGAACACATTGCCAACCTACGAAAACTCTTTAAAAGGCTTTATAAATACCAACTCAAGCTAAATCCTGCCAAATGCACATTTGGGGTCACCTCTGGTAAATTAGTAGGGTTCATTGTGAGTGAAAAAGGAATAGAGGTGGATCCTAACAAGGTTAAGGCTAATCAAAACCTACCACCACCTCAGACTTAAAAGAAAGTGAGAAGTTTCTTGGGAAAACTGAACTACATAGCCCTATTCATATCTTAATTGACCGACAAATGTGTTCCAATCTTTAGGCTACTGAAAAAACAAAATCCTGGAGAATGGAATCAATAGTTCCAAGAGGCTTTTGATAAGGTTAAACATTACCTTTTAAACCCTTTAATACTTGTGCCATTAGTGCCCGAACGACCACTAATTCTATATCTATCAATCCTAGACAAGTGGATGGGCTATGTATTAAGACAACATGATGAATCAGGGAAAAAAGAATAGGCTGTCTATTGCTTAAGCAAGAAGTTAATAGAATATGAAAATAATTATTCATTCATAGAGAAGCTATATTGCATTTTAGCTTGGACGACTGGAAGGTTAAGGTAATACATGCTGTCCACACTATATGGTTAATGGCCAAGCTTGATCCTATCAAGTGTTTATGCGAAGCCCCCACCTTGTCCAGAAGGTTAGCCAGATAGCAAGTTATGCTTTCTGAGTATGACATCATGTATATGAACCCAAAAGCCATTAAAAGCAGTGCAATAGTAGACTTTTTGGCAAGCTGAGTCACAGACGACTATCAGCCTTTAAACTTTAAGTTCCCTGATGAAGAATTGTTGTGCATATATAAGGCAGAGAACACTATCAAGTATGGGTCATCATAAAGGATGTACTTTGATGGAGCCTCAAATGCACTAGGGCATGGAAGTGGGGCAATTCTCATCTCACCTGAGGGAAACCATTACCCTTTCACAGCTAAATTAAAACAACATAGCCGAATATGAGGCTTGCATCATGGGACTCCAAGCAGCCATTAAAAGGGGTATTCGAACATTACAAGTGCTTGGAGATTCAGCCCTTGTCATTTACCAAATGTAGAGAGAAAGGCAAACATGTGATGCTAAACTGATCCACTATGGGAATCTGATATTAGAGCTCAAGAAAGAGTTTGATGATATTAGCTTTCATCATCTACCTCGAAAAGAGAACCAAATCGCCGATGCCTTGGCCACTTTATCTTTCATGTTTAAAGTTAATCGAGAATCGGACATTGCTCATATCCAAATGAGTATCTATTCAACCTTGGCACATTACTAGAATGTTAAAGAAGCGAATAATGGTTTACCATGGTATCATGACATCTTTCAGTACATCAAGAATCAACAGTACCTAGAAGGCGCCACTGAAATTGATAAGAGAACCATCAGACAATTAGCTGCAAACTTTATTTTGGATGGTAAGATTTTGTACAAGAAGGGCTGGGATCAAGTGTTACCCCGATGCATGTATACTTTGAAGCCAAAAGAATACTTGAAGAAGTTCATGAAAGGATTTATGGTATGCATGCTTTTGGACATCGAATGTCAAGATAAGTTATGCGATCAGGTTATTATTGGTTGACTCTCAAAAAAGATTGCATTAACTATGCTCAAAAGTATCATAAAATCTACATTGACAAGATCCATGTCCAACTGACACCTCTACATGTTATGATAGCTCTATGGCCCTTATCTCTTTGGGGCATGGATATGTTTAGACTGATTACCCCTAAGGCTTCTAATGGGCATCGCTTCATTTTGGTCACGATTGATTATTTCACCAAATGGGTAGAGGTAGCTTCTTATGCCAATGTTACCAGATCTGTAGTGTACAAATTTTTGAAATGGGACATCACCTGTACATATGGTCTTCCCGAACAGATCATCAATGATAATGCATGTAACCCAAAAAACAAGATGATGTAAGCAGTTTGCTCTCAGTTCAAGATTCAACATCGAAACTCCATCCTATATCATCCAAAGATGAATAGAGTAGTTAAAGCAGCCAACAAGAATATCAAGAAGATAGTTGAAAGATGACTAAGACGTATAAGGATTAGCATGAAAAGTTACTTTTTGCCTTACACACCTATCGCATGGTAGTGCAAACTTTTACTGGCGTCACCCTATTCTCTTTGGTTTACGACATGGTGGCCATCTTGCCAATTGAAGTTGAAATCCCTTCACTTTGAGTCCTGATGGAATCATAACTTAAAAAGGCTGAATGGGTTAAAAACCATTACGAGCAGCTTAATCTCATTGAAGAAAAAAAATCAAAGTGATTTGTCATGGGCAGATGTATCAAAAGCGCATAATAAGAGCCCATAACAAGGTCTATCCTCGTCAGTTCTGAGAAGGTGACCTAGTGCTCAAACAAATTCTCCCAATACATAAAGATACTCATTGAAAATGGACCCTAAATTCAGAAGGGCCATGCATCGTGAAACGCATATTCTTTGGAAGAGCTCTAATCTTAACTAAGATGGATGGCAATGACCTGCCTAACCCTGTGAATTCTAATTCTATTAAGAAGTATTATGTTGGGAAGGACTTTAAGATGAAAACCAGAAAGGGCATCCTATTAGTCCCTCGCTTACCACTCATAAAAAAAGCTTAAGTTAAAAACCCAAGAGGGCGACTTAAGTGATCAGACCTCCTCATTCAAACAAAGCCAAGCCTAAAGTATTATTAGCCTAAAACCAATCTTCCCCATATTCATAACTCTAACCAAGACACCAAGTCATAACCTAACCCATCTATTCAGTGTTAACTAACATCACCAAAACCTCATCCATACCTGCACATGAAAAATAGAAACTACCAACTTTAAGGCCTCCATCCCATCATGTGGCAATTTAAGGGATCTTCTTAGGAGTCGCCAGTAGCAAAAGAATCAATTGCTCAAAAGAAATCTCTAAAAGCACTTAGTAGAGAATTTATGTCATCAGCGTAAAAGCCAATCGACTAGGAAGACTTCTTATATCTCTTTTGTACTTCAAAACTTTTCATAATCTCATAAGTTTGTCATAACTTATACCCTCTTTCTTTTAATGAAAGTATAAATATTTGATTTCTTGCATAACCTTTTTGTAACCTTGCATTCCATGTTGCATCATGTTTATCCTTTAATTGATAATGCTTAACAAATGGAACAAACTGATGATAGGATTTCTTTGCATTACTTCAAAAGATAGAACCTTGCAGGAACTTTGTTTCATGTTTAAATACTAAGAACGAACTCTTAGGGGCCACAACCAGTCTTGCCCTAGGACCCCATATCTAGAAAATATGCTCAAAATCTCCTCTCAGTTAGTGGTCATAAACCTCTTGTGCCTTCGAAGAGGGGACATTCTTAACATTTAAAGCCTCTGAAAATCTAGAGCAAGATTGATAAACCCCTAAGCAAAAGACCACCTCACCAAAGTCGAAGAAAACCCAAAACCAACTATTGGATTAGGCCTTTAAAGCCATTACCTTTGCATCAATTAGGTAGGCATTTGCATCTCCATGCATTATGCAGCATTTAACATCTTACAGGTATCAACTCCCATATGTAGAAGTTAAATTTATAGAGAACCTAAGGTACCATTTTTTGATTTCGAAAAACCTCAAAAGGCTTCAAGTAAGTACCTTTGACCTTACATGCCCATTAAAAATCACCCAAGAAGGGTATCTAAACTCATTTTCTTCTTGTCCTCAAAGAGCAGGACGTTTCCCTACCTTAAAGCCCACACAAGCTGGTGGTAACTACCTACCTCAGTCCTCAAAGAGCAAGACACTTATCAAAGCCCACACAAGCTGATGGCACCACACTACCTATTTTAGTCTTAAAAAAACAGGACGTTTATCAAAGCCCATATAGGCTGGTGGCACCACATAACCTATCTCAGTCCTCAAAAAGTTGGACGTTTTCTTACCTCAAATCTCACACAAGCTAGTGGCAGCTACCTACCTCAGTCTTCAAAAGTAAGACCCTTAATAAAACCCACACAAGCCGATGGCACCTACTTACCTTAGTTCTCAAAGAGTAAGATGCTTCCCTACCTCAAAGCCCACACAAGTTGGTGATAACTACCTATCTCAATCCTCAAAGAGTAGGACACTTATCGAAGCCTATGCAAGCTGGTGGCACCATATAACCTACCTCAATCCTCAAAGAGTAGGACATTTTCTTATCTTAAAGCCCACACAAACTGGTGGTACCTATTTACCTTAGTTCACAAAGAGTTGGACATTTTTTTTTACTTAACTTAAAGCCTACGCAAGCTGGCACTTGTCTACCTTAGTCCATGAAAAGCTAGATGTCTTCTTTTACCTACCTCAAAGCCTACACAAGCTGATGGCACCTGTTTGAAGAAAACAAATGGAAAACAAACTAGTTAGGAGGTTAAACCCTATGAAACTCATTAAAATCTTCTTTTTTGTAAGTTATTTTACTCATCTCAACATGATACTAAACAACTTTCCACTTCTTAGCAGGCACATAAATCAATCACCCCATCCGAACAAAATGGTGACTATTTATCTTTGCCTTATTCCTAAAATTTAACAATGGACAAAGAAGGGCAGTTATTGACACCTTATTTTGTCTGAACCATTTTCTAGAAAGGTCTAAAATGCCTATAGGCCATATTAAAGAAAATGTAAAAATAAAGCATCAAAGCCCATTTTTCATGGTGTCACCAAGGTTACTCAAATGATACATAAATCAATTTCTTATTGTTTATTACTAAGTTGAGGTAAATTGAGAAGCCACAGGTATGTACAAGTTATATTAGGGTGTAAGTATTGATAGGAGGCCTTTACGGTGCGAAAAACTTGAATTTTCACGTGTAGTATCATTACAAAAGGGTTTAGTATTGATACCAAAGGTGTGGTATCGATACTTGGCATGTTTGTATCGATACAGACCTTGCCAATAGCTAAAGTTGTGATTATTGGCAAAATTTATCGATACACAACCATGAGTACTGATACAAATCCATGGAGTATCGATACTAGCCTTTAATTCTCGAGATTGGAAAATTTTTTGCTCTTAGTATTGATACACAACTTATTGTATCGATACTCAGGAGTAAAAAGTACCTTGTGTATCAATACAACTTGTTTTGTATCGATACACTAAGGCATTTTTGCCTAGTTTGAGCCATTTTTCAGCCTTTGAAAACTTAATTTAAACATGTTTTTGCACTAAGGAACTATCATAAAATGTTGTAAGCTTCAACTATAGGTTCATTAACGAATTCTAACAAATTTTTTGACTCCAAACAATTCATAACAAAGGTCATTTTCATAAGATATATAGGTATAAGAGGGTGTGGCAGGTATATCTCTAGTTGCAGGCTTTCATAGCCTTTCTTCCTCCTCGCTTAGCATGGCGAACCAATAAAAATAAAGGCAACTAAGCATGGTAATTGGAGATGTCCCCTGGTGTAGAAGAAAAAAAATCAATAATGCCCTTTACATTATCTTTTAAAAGGAGGGCTGAATAAAGAATAAAACTCGCTATCTCAAAAAAAAATTTCAGCTATAAAAAAAGCTCTCCACCAATCCTAAAAAACTATCCATCTATTCGCACAAATTTTTCAACAACTCTAGCTCCAAAAGTTTACCAAAAACACTATTCCATTATTTTCACCTTCAAACAACCTCCATTCTCGTAGTTTCCTAAAACCACCACAAGACCTTCAAAAACTTAACCTTTCACATATTTTCATCCTTAAAACACTCCATCAGCAACCACATTACTAGAAAGCTCTTTTCTTTCACCTTTTTCTTGCTAAACACTAGTAAAAGAAAGAAAGAGACTGAGCTTAAAGTTACTGCTTTAAAGAAGGAAGAAACTTTAAGCCTTTACTGGTATATTTTTACCTTGTCCCATATATTTTTTGTTTTGATCATCCATTTCTTTTTGGTGAACCCTTCATGTTGCCATGACCCTCCTAATTCTCCCATCATCTTTGTTGCCTTGGTTGTGGTAGTCCTAGGATCTTGATGACCCTATTGACACCTTGATGTTGTTAGATATATAAACTCACCATACTTCATTTCATTATTACACAACTTTTGTTTATGCATCTTTTACCATATTTCTGCCATATTCACATATCTATACATATTTTAGCGGTCACATTGACATGTTTTAGGTATGTTTAAACATTTTCTTATGTTTTAAGAAGTCTCATGAAATAAAAATCCTATCTTGACAACTCCAGCATTCATCTCTTTGTTCAAACATGTTCATATCAGCTCCATGCACATTATTTATCATCTTCTTGTATTTGTGTCACACATTTTCATGTCAAAATATCATCTTTGCATGTTTACATGTTTAATCCATTTTCATCTTTGTACATGATGTATCTTGTTCATGATATCTCCATTAAAATGCTTGCTTGTTTCTTGCAAACTGATTGTTAGAAACATTCCCAAGTTAAGTTCATGTTACCTTTAATAGATGAAGACTAGCATGGACTTAATGTTTTCATCAAATTGGTCTCCCAATCTTGGGGGCAATTTCACATTTTAGCTCTGGATTCATGGTGAAATAAGTTCATTTTTCAAAAGAAAAAGAAAAAAATTCCTATTTAATATTGATCTTTGATCTTGAGTCTCGTGTTCCTTTTTGTGACATGGTCAAGGGTTGTTCCATCATCCCAAACTATTCCAGGATTATGGAATAAACTTGCAAAGGCCATGTTCCTTTCTGTCGAGGACGTTCAGATGTCCTAAACCTAAGCCTGTCTTCGAAAAAACCATATCTTTGAAAAAATTGAAATATCAAATAATCCCCATATTTTTGCTCTAGCAGCACTGTAATCTAAATTTAAAAAATTATTTTTGAACCACAAAATATTTCCTTTGGTTCTTCCAATATTTTTCCTTTAAAGGCCATCGAATTACCTTTCTAACGATTGCTTATTCGCCCTCGGATCATCCTAGATGAGGGATTTATGATTTTTTGAACCTTTGCTATCCAAAATCCCTAGAACTAGCATGTAACATTTTGTTTGGGGCCATTACAACCCATAATTGATTTTTACAAAATTTTTAAATATTTTTCCCAAAAAGTTCACAAAATTCCCTTTCTGGAAATGTATTATCTACGATTTAACAATCCCCAATAAGCTTAGAATGATTTTTCAAAATCCATAATGCCTTTTTAATTATACATACTGCCAGTGCTGAGATGAACCTAACTTCGAAAATTAATTCAGCTTAGAAAGTGATTTTCTAGATTTTTTGGAATATTTATATGTTAAACCTTGTCAAGTTACCTTTCCAATGTACCTCGTTTACCCTCTGAAGTCTTCAAATGCACCAAACAAAATTAAAACATGGATACGATGCGATGTTGTCCCCTGTTTTCAACCTAATTTTTGAATCTCCTTTAATCAAGCCGTTCGAATGTCTCGAACTGCACCTGTTTAATCTCCCCCACAACATCAACCCCTTTTGACTAGGATTAAAATTAAAATATAAAAATAGGATTTCATATTAAAATTTTCGCTAGTGGAGATACTCCAACTCCATTATTCCAAAGGTGATACTCCAGCCCCATTTTTAATTAAAAATTTTTAAGCCTTCTCCTTGTTCTTAAATGTTTTCCTAACTTTGGGGATACTCTAACCCTATTTTTTCATTAAAAATTTAAATTTTCACTTTAATCTTAACTATTTTTGTAACTGTATTTTAGGGGATACTTTAACCCCATCTCACCGAGAGGATACTCTAACCCCGCTTTTACCTCAAAAATTTAAAATTTTCTCTCTTTTGGATGCCTAAAACTATTTTGATAAAAATTATCTTTGTTCTTCAAATTACCATGAATTTAGACCGATCTCTAAAATTGTTATCCCGATTATTCTTCAATAATCGGAGGCCATTATGAGATACATTGCGATCGGTCTTCCATTCTTTATATTCTTTTGTTTGTGATTGCTTGTTTATGATATTATTATGTTTCTCATTTTTGCCTTACTAGTTTCCTTTTGTCATGTTTTTGTGATTCATATTTAAAATTCATTTTATAATGAAATTTTTTAGGTGATGTTTCATGTTGGCATCTCTCTAGTGCCTGATACAAAACATCTAATTTTAAAAATCCAATCCGGACATCGTTTTCATAAAAAATCCCTATGTTCTTCACATCTCTGAGGTGCATAAGTGATTTAATTTTTCTTAATAAAAAACCCTAAATTCACATTTTCCAAAACTTTATGCATTAAAATGGATTATGTCTAAATAGAGACCAAATGGAATCAATTTACCCGAGACCAAAGTGAGATATAATTAGTACATACCAATTTTGAGCGTTGTGGGGATGCTAGTCCTTCCCTGCATGTAACCAACTCCTGAGCCTAACCAACGAATCTCTAGACTTTGTAGACCTTGAAATTAGTGTTTTGAGTTTCGTAACTCATAATTATTTTTAATAAACGTCTAATCTTGCCTAGCCTAAAATGATTGGTGGTGACTCCAAGTTAATGGCCACTTCATGGTAGCCGTCCAGCTTCGGTTGGATAAGCGACTCGTCTGATGGTCCTTACCTTTCATACTATCATGCCTAATCTAAATCCCAATCAAGGGATAGCTCAAAGGCTTGACCACAACCAACCATCATTTATTCTTAAGTGAAGCACGCCATGTCCTTCGGATCATCCAAAATTTTAAAGGTTGGGCACATGGTGATACATATAAAAAATCTTTCCCAAATATTTTACATTAAAATATTGGTATAAGAACCACCCATATAGATTAAGCCTTTAAAGCTTAAATTGAGCTTAAGATAAATAAGTTTATGCTCAAATCATAAATCAAAATTAAATGGCATCTAGTTTGGTTGTTTTCTAACTATTTTGAGTCTAGTTCAGCTGAATGTCAATTAATGGTCATTTTGAGTTAAATTTAAAACATATTTCTTGTATGAAGCCAATATATGGCCATTTAGAGTGGGGGTTTCTTTGTGAGGGCATGTAATTGAAATCGTCCACCAAACTCAGATCAAAACATCTTGATCAGGCTATCTAGTCCTTTAAATGGTTTACTATCAAGCAAGCTTAGGTGAGTTGTCAAGAAAGGGGTTGATGTGTATCGAGATCATGGCTGATCAGCCAAAGAGATTTTAAACCTCTTGGGGCATCCAAAATAAAGAGGAAAGCTAGTTCTTCATAGAAGAAAACAAAAAAATGGAAAAAAGAGAAAAAATAAAGAAAAACAAAAGAAAAAGAGAGAGTTTTTTTAAGTCTGATCCAAGGTGGTTTCTCTACCTATTTTTTACTTTGTTTTTGATCATTTTTCTCCTTATCTTGTGTGAGCTTAAGGATCCCAAGCCATGCTTAGGTGATGATTTAAGCCAAAGGTGTATAAACCATGTTTATGGCCAAATCTTAAGCTATAATTTTTAAATATTTTCTTTTGGTTTTCTATGCTGATTTTTGTTAAAGGTTTCTTAAAAATCAACCTTCCGTCATGAAAAAACTTGTTCTCATAGATTTCAAAAAAGTTTGTATAATTTATGGTTGCTTTCACCATTATGTTTTCCTTGTTCTTGCCTTTGTTAGCTATCCCATGCCATGCATTTTTCATGTTATGTATGATTCATACATTATAGGATATTTTCATGCATTATAATCATGATTCATATGTCCATGCATTTTCCATGAAATACTGTGATTAGGACAACATTACCATGCATGTCTGTGTACTATGTATATTCATATTGATGGGCTATTTTATGTTTAAAATCATATATGATGAGCATTCTATGACATTTTTATGCATTATGATAATGATTCATATGTTCATACATTTTCCATTAGATATTATGATTATAACTATACCGCCATGCGTGATGTTAAATCCATGTATTTTCATGTTGATGACATATTTGTTCAAAAAATTCATATATGATGCCATTCTTGTATGTTTGTTGAGAAAAAATGTTTATGGTGCATTTGTGATGTTAGAAACCATAAATGACCATTTTGTAATTTTTCTATGATGTTTTCGTGCATATTAGAGATTACTATGTCATTTACGCATATAGATACATTCAAGTCATTTTTTTATGATTTAGAAATTATTATGCAATTTCATGCACTTTAGGATCATTTTAGTTATTTTCTATGATATAGGGGTTATTTTGTAATTTCATGTATTTTAGCAATTAGCACCATTTGTCTTTTTCCATGATTTAAGGGTTATTATGTAATTTCATGCATGTTTGTATCATCTTAATCATTTGCCACCATTTAGGACCATTTATGCAATTTCATGCATTTTAGGGTCATTCTGGTAATTTGCCACATTTTAGGATATTTATGCAATTTCATCCGTTTTAGCGCCATTTTAGTAATTTTTCATGATCTAGAAGTTATTATGTAATTCATGCATGATTGCATCATCTTAGTCATTAGCCATGATTTAGGATCATTTATGAAATTTCATGCATTTTAGAGTCATTTTAATAATTTATCATGTTTTAGAGACTATTATGCAATTTCATACATTTCTAGGCCATTTTAGTCATTTGCCATGATCTAGGGACTTTGGTTTAATTTCATGAATTTTGATGTCATGTAGTCATTTTCTAATGACTTAGGGACTTTTATGTCATTTCATTCATTTTAATGTCATTTTGGTCATTTTCCATGATCTAGGAACTTTTATGCAATTTTGAGTCATTCAGTTCATTTTCCATGACTTAGGTATTATTATGTAAATTTTTTTGCATTGAAATCATTTTTTATGATTTAGTGCCCATTCCATAATGTACATGCATGCTCGGTCTATTTAGATTATTTTTCATAATCAAAGGATCATTTTGCAATTTCATGTACATACGCTAGAGTCATTTTCATGATGTTATATTTTAATTTAATGTACTTATATGTTATTTGTAATATAATATTTTTCAAAGATCCGAGGCAATATGCTCAAGTTAAATAGTCCATAGGTGTGCCTCTAGTTTATGGAAGTCACCTCATCAATTATTTTATACAAAGGAATACCCTCTTTAAATAAGTAAATCAAAATTTTCAATCTTCCCAGAAAAACTTTCATATTCCTCTAGTTTTTGAGATTGGGTGCAAAAAATATTATCATTTTCAAAAATTATAAAAATCCAAGTTACTTAAGATGAGAAAAATAATATTAATTATAAAAAATTACAAAAATTAGGGAATTATAATTAAATACTAAAAAATTAAAACTAATCATAATTTAGATTTTAATTAACACATAATTAAGAGGTATCGATTTTCGGGGCATCATGAAAAGGTTTAATCCCTACTTGTGATTACAATTGACTCTTAAACCCTTTCTCGTGAACTCTAATATAAACATAGACTTTAGAGCTTATTTTTTAGGGTTTTATAACCCTTAAAATACGAGCCTCAGTAAGTGACTAATCTTACCTAATCAAAACTAGATTGGTGAAATTTTGAGTTATTTCATCATTTCATAAGTTGGATTTGCAATTCGTCTGACAATCAAGTCTCATCCCAATACCAGAAAATGAGATTTATTTACTCAAGTCTGGCATTTCGAATTTGCATTTGGCATATTATGGAAATTGTGTATGGTAAGTTGCTTGTGTGAAGAAGAAAGGTAAGGTGGCAATGGTGACTATATCGGCAAAGACTAAAGGCAGTGCTACTATCAACTGATGGGCCAAGGTTTGTCAAACTCAGGCATGAGGTGAGGACTTGACAATATTAGACATGACACAAAAAATAGTTACTAAAACACAACATGCACAAAAAGAAAATAACACAAACATAACATGAATACATATATTGTCAGGTTTATTTCAAGCTTATAGAAACTAAAAATGAAAAAAATAAAAAAGTCAAATTCAAAGTCAAAAATAAAATTAATTAATTAATCATAAGTCACAATCTCAAATCCCATCTTGATGACTAAATTGTCTTCAAACTTAAGTCTAAACTCGAACTTTGATATTGGTTTTAATCTTGAGCATGACTCAAATAAAATTATGTTAGTGGGCTTCAAAGCCTGAAAGTGTAAATTTCAATTTTCTTAATCCAATTGAAATCCAAATCCAAAATTAAACCCGAATAAATTTAACATGGTTGCAAGGTTCAATTAAGGAAATTAGATCATAAAAAGATAAACTCAAAAGTAAAAAATTCTAAAATTCTAAAATCTCACATAAATGATTGACTCGAGACTCGACTTGGGACTCGAATTAGGATGTGACTTGGGATTTGGCTCTGGGCTTTATTTGAGGCCTACTAAGACCTTTATTCTGACAAAATTAGGTTATCACACATATTAGATATTTTAAACTTATTTCAACATGGCTTTGTTCAATTGATTAAGTACTCATTTGTGCCTTAGCAAGCACTAGGATTTGAGTCTCATGAGCGATCTCACTTAGTGGATAATGTGTAAATACTATTAGTTGCCATCTTTGAGGCTTGTGGTATGCTATGATCTTAAACTAGGCAACTTTTTCTTATCTAAGCCTTTTGTACCAAAAACAATTAAATATATTAACTTTGTAGTAATATATATTATGCAATCATTAAATATTTAAATATCTATTTTGTCAAATTGAACTTTGATTAAATGGAGATTATTTAAAAATCAATGATTTTGGATCCGTTCGAGTGAAAATAAATATTTTAAATGTTGAAATAAAGGAAAAAAATTTGATGGATTCTAATAAAAACCTAAAAAACTAGATTATTATTTAATTTTAGTGAAGTTTGTTTTTTTTACACTCGAGCAAATTGTGTTTTATAAGTAAAAGTCCACTATAAGTCCTTGTACTATAGTGAAAAGAGCATTTTAGTCCATGTACTATTAAATTTAGTATTTTAGTCTCTATACTTTTAAATTGTAGCAAATAAGGAAAAATAGTTAACGGCGTTAAAGAAGGTCATTTAAATGTTGATAAAATGTTGATGTATTCATAAATAAGAAAAAATAGTTAATGGAGTTTAAAAAAGTCATTTAAATGTTGATAAAATGTTGATGTATCATGCAATGTGAAATTTTAAATTTTATACAAAAATAGATTTAGTTTAGGGTTGGATAGGTCATTTTTTGTATAAAATTTAAAATTCAACATCATTTGGTGCATCAACATGTTATCGGGGTTAACATCCAATTTTGCCCGAGCCTTTTTCTTGATAGTCCAAAAATATCCAAGACCAAGAACTTAGTGGCCACCTGGTGAAGGTAGATTTTCTCAAGGTGGAGTGGATGTTTTCAAGACTTTTGTAGTCCTATCTAAATAGTCATAGGTGCACATGACAAAATTAATGACATTTTAAGGGTCATAGAGAATAAATCTAAAATAATAAAAAAAAGATGGATATGAAGGAAAAAAATTTGCTTTTAACTTTATACTTGTGAAATTTTGAAATTCATTTTTGTAAATGATATCCTAATCAAATTTCTAATTTTTAAGAATTTTTTGTAAAATTTGAAAAGCTGATCATCATATATTTTTACTAATATTCGTACAGTATTTATATCGATACTCACTTTGAAAAATAAAAATATTCAAGAAAAAATTTTGGCATTTTTTTACCATGAGGTATCAAGTTGTCAATTTTGGAACTTAAATTTGAATTTTTCACAATACCACAAGTATCATACTCGTAAGAATTTTTTTGGTAAAAATTATTTCCAATTTTAAGTTTTCATCTTTAACTAATTTTATAAATTAATATTTTGATCAATATGTTCTATTTAATTCATTTTTATAAAATTTGAACATATTTTTTTTGAAAATTTTTGTTTCCAAGATACAGAGTTTTCTACTCCCTAAATTTTTTTGAGTTTATAATTTTTAAAATTATTCAAATATTTTCACTAAATTCATATTAAATCTGTTTTTGAAAAATCAATTTATTTTATGAGTTTTGCATTTATTTTCCAAATGATAATTTTCTTCCAAAAGGATTTTTACTTATAAAATTTTATGAGTTTGGAATTTTTAATCGCCATTCTCTTGCACATAAAATTTTTCAAAATTTTTTTATTATTTTGTAATATTAGAAATTTGTAGGGACTTAGAAATAATTTTCCCAAATTTTTAAAACTCTTGGAAGGGTGATTCCAAGCTTGGCTAAGTCTGATCTTGATGATTTTTAAGTTATTTTATAGATTTTGTGATGTTTTGATGATTTCTAGGTTGTTTTGTAATTATAAAAACTATAAGGACTAAATT
>JBBYHL010429022.1:0-16385 GCA_038381835.1 Adansonia madagascariensis
CCATGTGTCCTCAAAATATCTAACAAATGTCTTACTTGAATAATGTCCCTAGTGCCCTTTAACTAAAAAAATTGCATATAGAACTTTACGGACATTAAGACATTTTCATCCACGGCAAGATGTTTTGACCAAAATTGCACATTTGTTTTCTTTGTCCAATTGGTTCTTGCTTGCTCTTTTAGAAATTCAATTGGATGTTCTGCCTTATAGTATAAATGTCTTATAATGTTATTCTTCCAAAAAATAAGAATTTTCTTATCCATGGCCCCTCAGATTAACCTCTTGAGAATTATTTTCCTTAAGCTTAATTGTCCTTCATTGATCTCCTCTCAACGCTTAATTTCATAATGGTAAATTCAATTTCGAGTTCCAAGTTTTGTAGCTTTCGAAATTTGAAAGTTAACCACTTGTCTCATATTTGGCTTTGACTTTTACGTATATTGATTTTAAGTTTAACTTTTAAAATAGGGCCTTTTTTTTTACTCCAATTGTTTTCAATGATCATTCAATCTTTTCTAGAAGGGCTAAACAAGCCAACTCACATCCTTTATTTTTAATGGCTCAGATTTCATTTTTCCAACTCCAACACGTTTTTTTCAATTATACAATTAAGCTTATGTGCCATTCTTTTTCGTCAAGTATAGCTTTCTAACTTATTCTAAAACCTATACTAGGTCTTGTGATCATTATTGCTTTATTTGAGAGGATTGGGGTTAAGATATGCCAACAAACCTTTAGAACATAAAAAAATCGATTAGGGAAGGCCCAAACAAATTATGACTTAGAGAAGGAATTTAATTTTGATCGAAACACTAGCTTCCCAAGCTAGTGTTATGCAACACATTAATTTAGTCCATAAAAGACTTTAAGCTATGCATCACGCGACTTCATTAAGCCCCTTTCAAATGCATGACATAACTACATAATGGATAATCTTTTAGCAGGACCATTTGTATAGCATAGCTATTGCTAGTAGCAATAAATTCAACTAGCAAAGTCGCTTTAAAGATGCTCAAAGCTACCCTCTTTGTCTATTACTAAGAATTAGGAATAGGAATAGGACAAAGACCAAATAGACATAATTTTGTTCGGGTCATAAAGTAAAACACAAACAAGTTCATTCAAACATAAAAAATTAGAACAGAAACTTTAGGCCTGGGATGAGCCCTAAGTTAAAAGATATAATTAAGGTGAAGCCTAAATCTAATGGGTTGACTAGGGTGAAACCATAACCAAAAAAATGTTGATCAAGATGAAACCATACCAACCATCTAAGGATGACTAGGGCAAAACCATAATCAAAAAGGGGTTGACGGTGATACAACCATACGAACTAACTAAAGAATAAATAAGGCGAAACCATAGTCCAAAAGAGGTTGCCCTAGACAAAACCATATGAACTAACTAAAGAATGACCAAGGCAAAACCATAGTAAAAAAGGGGTTAGCTGGGATAAAACCATATGAACCAACTAAAGAATGACTAGGGCAAAACCATAGTAAAAAAAGGGTTAGCCAGGATAAAACCATATGAACCAACTAAAGAATGATCATGGCAAAACCATTATTGAAAAGAGGTTGGCCGCAACAAAACCATACGAACTAGCTAAAGAATGACCAAGGAAAAACCATAGTCGAAAAAGAATTTGGCTGGGATGAAACCATATAAACCAACTAAGGAATGAGCAGGGCAAAACCATAATCGAAAAGAGGTTAGCCGAGACAAAACCATACTAGTGAAACCTAAGTCGGATGGTTGACCAATGCAAAGCCATAATAGTCACCATAACAAATAATGCCTGATATTCAAAATATTTTGAAGGATTCAATATTTACCTTTTAATTTCGAGGAAGTTAGCATATTGAGTAGTTTCTTTTCGACATAATATTCAACTTTTTGATTTGTAAATCATTGAATGCAAATGAAAATGCATGAAATATGCATTTAATGTATTTTCATGATTTTTTTTATTTATGAGTTCTTTTATGAACACTCTAATTCATCCTAAATTTAAAACTAAAGGTATATATTTTTCTTTTTCATAATTTGTGAGGTGGGTCTATGCCTCATCTCAGAATTGAATGACTCTTAGGTAAATGCTAAGGACATCTTTTTTTATTTTGGTGAAAAAAGCTAGTGCCTGAATTTGTAGTTGAAGGCATTTTTAAAAAAATGTTAAAGAAATCTCTTTTGCTTTTTGACAAGGGACCTAGTGCCTAAACTTGTTGTTGAAGGCATCTTTAGAAGATATTGAAGATAGAATACACTTGCCCCTATTCTTGGAATCAAAATGTTATAACACTTTTTTTCTTTTAATGTAGAGAAAACTCGAAAGAGAATTCAACACTAACAAAGCAAATTGAGTAATGCATCAATACCATCTAGAGGCTAAAGAAGAGTATGATGGAAAATAGGTGATTTCTAAAATCTTCTATCAACAACCAAAACAAATGGATAAGAAGGATGATATCCAAATAGTTATAGAATTAGATCTTTTTTTCTTTCCAGAAATCATCTAAAAAGACTTGACTTGTTGGGATTTTACTAAAATGTCATTTATCTCCCTTAATCCTTCCTAAAATGTTTAAAAGAATTTAGAATCTTAAGATCCCTGTAATGTTTTGATCTCATTCCGAAGTAATGCAAAAAAATCAATTTGTCATCTTTTCATCTATTTTTGTTTCCTTAAAAAGTTAATTATCATTTAGCAAAAATATTAACATGGTTAAAAAAATTTACAAAAGTAAGAATAAAAATATATATAGTCATATTGCAATAATGAAATAAGATACAACATTAGCTATTTTATAGAAATGATGGTAAAGTACAAAAGAGTTTGGATATTACTTAGATAAATAGAATCTCCCATTTAGTTCTTTAAAGATTTCTTCCAAATAGAGTGTTTACTTTCATGAAGATCCATATATTAAAAATACTTCTGATCATACTATGCTTCTTTTAGATTCAGTCTTTCGACAAATTATACTTTGGTCATTACTTGTAAATGCTTGAGCTGCTGTTTCAAGTTTTCAGATCAAAGCTTCCCTTTTATACTGCCTTGGATCGGATAACCATTTTTAGGTCTTCATCCGATTTTTTTTACTATTTTTGGCATTTTTTTGAGTTTTTATCCTTTTTAAGGCATAATACTTCTTTAAATTATCCAAATTTACGAGGTTTGGTAGAATCCCTCAATCTATCTCTGCCAATATCAATGCTCCTCTTGAAAATGCCTTTTAAACTACATAAGGCTCTTCCTAACTAGGTGCCTATTTGCCTCGAGGATCTTTTTGTCTAGGTAAAATTTTGTTCAGTACCAATTCTCCCTTGTGGAATTTTTTGAGATACATTTTCTTATCGTGTGCTCTCATTATTCTTTTTTGGCAATTTACTAGTGTTGAATAGATTTTAGCCTTTTTTTTCCAATGAAATTTAGCTGCTCAATATGCTCTCGGACCTATTGGGCTTCCTCCAACTTAGTTTCCATTAGAACTCGAAGTGAAGGGATCTCTACTACAATTAGCAAGATAGCCTCTGTGCAGTAGACTAATGAATAAGGTGTTGCCTACTTAAAGTTTGGACTAAAGTTCTATATGCCAAGAGGACAAAGGGGAATTTTCATGCCAATCTTTATATGTCTCTACTAGCTTCCCTACAATTCTCTTAATATTCTTATTAGATGCCTCGATGACTTTATTCATCTTCGAGCAGTATGTCACCGAATTGTGATGAGAAATTTTAAGTTGGGTACTTACCTCCATCATTAATTTATTATTCAAATTGGAAGCGTTATCCATTATAATTCTTTAAAGGATCCCAAATCGACAAATGATGTTGGTCTTCAATCAATGTCAACCTTGTCACATTTGTATAGGGGCTACTTCAACTTAGTTGGTAAAGTAATCTATAGTCACCAAGATGAAACGATGATGGTTTGAAGCTATGGGGGTAATTGATCCAATAACATCCATGGCCTATATAGAGAAAGGCCATGGTATGGTTACGACGTGCAATGGCAAAAGTGGTATGTGGATCGTTTCAGCATAGACTTGGCATTTATGACACTTCTTAGCATACTTAATATAATCACCTTCCATGGTCATCTAGAAATAACCTAGTATTATGATTTGCCTAACCATTCTATGTCTATTTGCAGGAATGCTGTAAATCTTCTCACACACATTAAACATTGAAAACCAGGGTGGCTAGAGCATCTACCTTTTGATTATTATCTCAGGTCAGATGAATGAATTCCAGTTTCTTAAACTCTTCAAGCAATTCTAGAATCAGCTTTTTATATTATTGCATCGTCGAATCTTGAGTTTTCTATTCTCTACATAATTGATAAATTAACAAGGCTGAGTCTTCATATACTTTTAATAATTGAGCTTTTCTCTCTATAATTGCCCAAAGTCCCATAACACATGCTTAATATTCTACTACATTATTTTTATAGTCAAAGTCTAATCGAGCAGCATTAAGATCACCTTAATTCCATGGCCTCAAGCATTTGATACTCTATCAAAATACATTTTCCATGTTGATTCCTTCGACGACTCTCCTTCCTCTTCTACCAAAATATTCATTAAATTCCTATAAAAAAAGTCAAATTTCAACAATTGATAATCCTCAAGTGCTCGACTTACTAAGAATTCAGTAATAGCTCTTCCTTTGATTGCCTTTTGACTCACGTAAACCATATCATATTTCGATAGTAAGACTTGCCATCTAGTTATCCATCTCGAAAGAGGCGATACTTCAAACAGATACTTGATCAGGTCTATTTTGGGGATAAGCCAGGTTGTATGACACAACATGTATTGTTAAAGCCTTTTGGTAGTCCAAACTAGGGCACAACATATTTTCCCTATTTGAGAGTAATTTACCTCATAGTTAAGGAATTTTTTACTAAGTTAATAAATTGCTTGCTCTTTCTTCTTGTCTTATCTTGTTGCCCTAGCACATAACCCATTGACCTTTCAAATACTAACAAATACAAAATCAAAGTTCATCCTATTACAAGTGGTACTAACACTAACAGATTACTGAGATAGTGCTTAACTTTCTCAAATGCTTCTTGGCATTTGTCATTCCATTCACTAGGGTTTTATTAACATAAAAGCCAAAATATCGAGTCGCTCTTATCTGTGAGTTAGGATATGAATCTTGGAATGTAATTCAACCTCCCCAAGAATCTTTTCACCTCTTTTTGCATACATGGGAATGGCAATTCCTAGATGGCTTTAATCTTATTCGGATTAACTTCAATCCCATTTTCACTTATAATGAAGCCTAATAACTTTCCTGACCTTGCATAAAAAGCATATTTTGTTGAGTTCAATTTTAGCTGGTACTTTTTTATCTTTTAAATAGCTTTCATAATCCGCGATGTGTTATTTCTCCTAAGGTGACTCGGCAATCATATCATCTATGTACACTTCTATCTCTTTGTGCAGCATATCATGGAATATAGTGACCATTGCCCTTTAATAAGTTGCCCCTGCATTCTTCAGTCCAAATGGCATCACCTTATAACAAAAACTTCCCCATATTATGACAAATATGGTTTTTTCCATATCTTTTGGTGCCACTTTTATCTGGTTATACCTTAAAAATCCATTCATGAAAGAAAACAAACAATTTTTTGCAGTATTACCAACCAAAGTATCTATGTGGGGAAGAAGGAAATTATCCTTCGAACTCGTTTGATTTAGGTCCTGATAGTTTATGTATATTCTAAATTTACCATCCTTTTTGGGAATGTAAACAATATTTGCAACCTATTCAGGGTATTTTGCCACTTTGAGAAATCCAGGCTGGAACTGTTTTTTTACCTCTTTTTTATTTTCAAAAGCATTTTCGATTTTATTGTTCTTAACTTCTACTAAACCGGTTTACATTTTGTTTTAGATGTAGTTTATGGACCATGATTTCCATATCCAATCCTAGCATGTCTTGATAAGACCATGCAAAAACATCTCAAAATTCCTAAAGCAAACTTATTAATTCTTCTCTGGTAAGGGGCATGAGAGCATTCCCTATACTAATTTCTTTCTATCATCCTCTAAATTTTTTATCTTTATAGATTTTTCATAAGCATTATTTGTTCATCCTCTTGCTCAATTATTTTTAGTAGATTGGGAGGTAAAGTATGATCATCAACATCTTTTTCGAAATTAACCTTATTCAGGTGGACATACCATTTAAAGTAAACCTTTGAATTGTGATTAGGATCATCTACTTCTCTTTGAGTGGCAAATCTGTAAAGAAAGAAAGAAATGGGCAAACAAATATATGGCATGATCTATGAATATAATGTAAAAAAAAAAGGAAAGGGAATATTAATGTAAAAAAATTAAAAATAAATAAAAGTTTATATATATTTCATTTCTGACAATGATAATTTAACACTTTAAGTTCTTTTACAAAAATTATCCTTAAATATCAAAGTAAGTTCCTAGAATTACACTGGAAATAGCCTAAACACTATAGTTTTCTTGGTAATAGTCTAATTCTTCTAGATATATTTAGGAGGACATAAGCAGATTCAATCATCATCATTTGGCTCTTCACTATTTTCCCTAATGGTGGCTACTTAACAATTCTCGAGCTTTGCTGAGATCATTAAAACATCATTGTTTTTTGCTTTTTTTTGGATTGATAACCCTTCCGGCATAAAAAAAAAATTTTTTAAGGAAAAGTAGAGAGCTATCTTCTGACATGGTTCTCAGCTCATGGCTTAGGATGACTTTCTTTCTCTATTTTTGTTCTTTTTCTTTTTTTTTTTGACTCTTCTCTGACTTAAATCCTAACCCATATTTATCTTTTTTACCTATTGCATTGATGAATTAGCTTGTCCCCTATAAATATCTTTTGAGCCCTTTACTCACTCAAGCCCCTCTTCTAATCATAAGTTTGAGACCCATGTGACTGCTCTTTGATAGCTTGGATTTTGGGATTATAGACTCTTCTACCACAAAAGCAGTGTTAACGATCTCAAAGGTTCAAAAAGAACACTTTTCAATTTTAAGATTTGTCTCAACATACAGGACCTCAATAGAAGTTATGGCTATGAAGTCTCCCTTATTGGATACAGTAACTGCTTTTTCATCAATTATAAACTTGACCTTTTGATAAAGTGATGATGGTACAGCACTGGCAGACTGAATCCACAGTCACCCTAATAAACAATTATATGCTTGATGATATACATGACATGAAACTGTATCTCGAATGGGCATGGATTGATAGTTAGAGTAATTAAAATGATCCTTTTGATTTCCTTTTTTGTTCCATCAAATGCCTTGACAACCATCTCGATGTGTTCAATTAGGCTGATCTATTGTCATTAAGGACTTTTAACAATATTATGCCATTGTATTTTGTTTTAATGTGAAGGGCTTTTGTAGAAGCAGTCATTCCTGGTTGTATTTCATCATCACTAAATGAAATGAAGTTGTTCACAACAACATTATTTACCAGGAAAACAAGTTTGTTTATAAATATATCTTAAGAAAAGTATACCTGGTTAAGCACTTTTAATAAGGCATTTCGATGCAAGTTTGAACTGAGTAGTAGAGCTAACAAAGAGATTTTTGCAGTTTGTTTCAATTGCTCTATAATGCTATATTCACTATGCTTTATAAACTTGAAAAATTTAGTCGCTTATTTTTTAAAAAAAATTTAGATTTTTTGGGATTTTTTTAGTAACTATGGCTTTTTTGAAGGCTTTTCCCTTTGATGTGGCTTTGGCACAATCCAAGATCATGACCAGAATGCCACACGCTTCGTGTTATGTGGCTAACCTTAATTATATCAAGTACAACTAGTTGGCTTGTAGCAGCTTCCAGGGTTATTACTTCACCATCATACTTCGATGGCACCTGTTTATTGTCCTTAGATGGAAAGAGCATTGGTGCTCTGATATTAACTTTAGGAGTACTTTTAGTTTTGGGAGAAGAAGTTTTTGGCAAATTACAGTAAATAATAAAAGGACGACTAACACCATAGAGTGGCTGTAACAACCTTTTATCGGTTATGTTGATTGACTTTTCATCTTCCCAATTAGTTTCTTTAAACAATTTTATTTTGCCACTATCCATCATCCATTGGATTATGGCTGTAAACTCCTAACATTCTTGTAAAGTGTGTCCTGAAGTGATATAAAAATTGCAAATATCAATGCCAAGATCAAATTGGCTCTCGATGTATTTATGATTCTGACCAAGAATTTACCTTTAGTTAGGATTATCCAACTTTTTTCCATTAGGGTTTTGACTTTTTAAACATTTGTCTTAACTGATCATTTTTTCTGCCAATTAAAGCTTTAATTCTGGGCTTAGGATGATCTAGCAAAGGATATGCTAAAACACTTGGTCCCAAAGCATTATTAAATTTATAGGCATCTAGTTGAAGAAAACTCTAGACCTTTTTCTTAAAAGTTGAACAATTTTTGATTGAATGACCAGCCATAGCATGATATTCACAGTGGGTATTTAGATTGTACCAACTGGAAAATTCTTTTTATATGGCTTGGAAAAGATGAGAGCTACTAATTAAGCTTCTAGAAGTTTGTCAAAAATTTTCTTATAAGAATAAAGAAGAGGGTCAAATGAGGTCTAGGTAGTTTGTTCTTTGGATTAATTGATTGGTGTTAGGCCTAGTTTGATTTTGGAGAGGTGGATATGGGATGGTAGTCTATCGGGTTGATAAAGTAGGACTTTGAGGTACAATAAAAAAGTAAGTATTTTAAAGCTATCAACCTAGGTTTTAGTAATACAGGCGAGGTCCTTGGTGATAAGTTTGTCTAGCAAAATTAATAAATGATGTCTCATCCTTTTTTTTGCCAAGTTCTACCTTGTTTTCAATGGAAGATTCACCAGTTATGATTTTTCTAGTCTTTACAGTTGTCTCGATTATTTCCCTTAGTATGATAAAGTCGATGAAGTTCTTGGTTACATTCCTTACCAGCTTATCATAGTAGGGGGGCATAAAGTACTTACGAACAACATTGTAGTTTCCTTCACTATCAACAAAAGCTAAACTTGAGAGGCCATGCCTCTCTACCTTTATGCATATTCTTTGAAAGACTTCATGGATTTCTTTTCCATAATTTAGAGAGTTAGCCTGTTGAGTATCTATTCAACCATGTGTTTATATTGTTTCAAAAATGAATTTTGCAAGATTAGTCCAACATTGGATCTAGGTACAGTTCAAATTGTTATATCATCTTAGCCCTGATCTCAATAAACTTTCTTAAAAATGGTGAATCAGGAGTTTATTATTCTGAACATATTTTACCATCTTTCAAATGAACATCTTACTATGTGCTTATGGAGATGTAGCACCCTTGTGCTTTTAAAATTCATACATTTTAAATTTTGGTGAAAGGACAAAATCTGGTACCAAACTAAGATTTTTGACATCAACACTGCTATACAATTTAGCCCATTCTATAGCTTTTAGTTTTCTTTCAAGGAGTTGTAATTTTTCTTCTTCAGTTCTATTTCAATATGCTCTTTGCTTATCTGTTTGCGTCTTTCTTTTTCATCAACATAAAGACTCGCTGACTCTTCTGGTGCAAATGCTGTTCTTGGATCTAGCTTTTGTGCATAAGGGTTAAGATTAATGTGGATGGCTGATGGATGAGGTATATTTCGTGAGCCAGCTGACTATGTGTCTTGAACATTAACAGGTTATCTTTCGGCTTGTACCCTCCTGGATCTTTTGGTAAGAGTATCCGTAATTATTTTTGGCTGAAGGAGAGTTGGCTCCCTAGCCATGAGCAATTTCATTATTCTAGAAATCTATAATTGCATTTCTTCTTGTTTTTTCATCGTAGCCTTTTGGGCTTCCCTATGTCTTACTTCCAATTACCCAATTCTTGCTAAATAGTCTTTAGCCATTCTTCTTATTCTAGACCTAATATCAATGAGTGGGTGGTGGTTCAATTGGTCTCTCTGAATTTGCAATATTGAAACCTTAACATATCCAAATTTCCTTGAGTTATATTTTACTTATGACTTGGTGAAATTAATAATTATGTATAAGTATGTTTATGTATGATGCATGGTATGAACGAATGCACATGTAAGGGCACTTGCTTTAACAAAAGATTCCAAACTCAAAAATTTTCATTAACTTTATGGGAAACTACATATTGATCATATAGGGGTTATATCCAAAGAAGTCCTAACTTGATCATACTATTTCTGAGTTCTTTTAAAAACTGAAGTACAATATGCTCGTGTTCTCCTATAGGATTAATATAGGTTTATATGACTTTATTTTTTTTACCATCTTTCTTGCTTGGATGATCACTAAATTAATCTCCTCTATGAAATAGTTAAGGTATATTTATCGGCCTTCACATTTGGTTTGCCTTCTTTGGCACTTGACTTCAGCCCACCATAATTATCATCCCAATATGCATATCTGTCCTGATAAGCTCATATCAAAGCACGAATATCTTCTCTTTTCTATATCCCATCTTTCTAATAGTGATTGTAAGTGCTTGTCTTTCTTTAAACAATCGAGATGCATTTTTTGTTCTTTTTCTGCAGTAGTTTGAAGTCATTCATTTTTCTCAATGGACTTTCTTAACTAGAGATGAGTATCTACATGCTATCTTCTTTCTCTTTCAAAAATTGCCCCTCTAACTTTTCCTTCTAAGGCTTTGGATTTCTAAACTTCCTATTCCTCATGAAGTTTACCCATTTTTTCCATCATTCCCTTGGAAGTCCTACTAAAGCCCCTAGATGTACCAGCAAGCTTTAGTTTCTTGTTTTGCTTAATACAATAATTCTTTATTAAATTATACTTTTTTCCATTCTCTCTACTTTTTCCTTTTTTCTTCTATCTTCATTTTTAGATAAACAACTTTTTTTCTTGAAGTATTTTTATTCTTTTCATTTATTCTTTCTGTTCTATAGGGGCTTTTTCCTTAACCAAATGAACCTCAGAAGGCATGATAGGTTTTTATTAGATATATACTCGAGGAGTGGCCCTATCCGTGCCAAGAATAATCAAGTCATATCCATGGATTTTCTCCAAGCATCATAGCTCGGTGCAGTCTAATCTGTATAGGAATGCAACCCAGACTTATGTTTCTCTCTCTAATGCAAATCAATTGCCTAAATTTTTCTCTATCATTCTTAGCCTATATACCAGATCAATGCTAGCTATGTTCAAAGTCATAGAAATAAATTGTTGCAAACCATACTGTCTCCGGATCAATGAGGGTGCATACCCTACAGTGCCCTATGTATCAAGTAAAAGCATAAAAAGTAGCTCGCCACATCGATAAACAAAAGGTTTTAGCAAGAACCAAGGTGCTTTCCAAGTTATATCATCAGGAGACAAATTCTTGAATGTTTGAACTCATTGATTCTTGGTTCCTAATTCGGGCCACTGCTCTTTAATAAACTCTTAAAGAGAGATAAAAAAAGAAATAAGGCTTGATCTTTTCGGCACTGCCACCTCAGAATGACTTCGGCCCTAAATATACAATAGTAAAGCACTGCCGAAAAATCTACCTTGACCTTCTTTTTAGCATATGTTGAGTGCTCAGATCATTTCTACCAGAATGATTAGGGTCAGATGCATATTTCTTTTTAATTGACTGAACAAGTCGACAAGTGCTACCTCTACATGCCTTAATATCTTCGAGAAGAAAATCAAACCACATATGGCCAAGGTGAAAGCATCAAAGGCCTTTTCAGTGTTAAAGCATTTTCAGATGTAATCCTTCAGAAACTGCCATGAAACAACACTAGTGTTCCTTTTCTGTTCGATAAAACGGTGGTCTGTCATTGAGTCTATATCAAGAAATTCACTCAATTTTTTATGAAAGCTAGTCAAGTTGTATTACTTGCAATAAATGGGCTTTGTCTCTAAGGGTCCAATTCCAACCAAGGTTAAGATCTTCTCCATAGTCGGCGTCATGTCATGTTAATTAAATGAAAAACACCAAAATGATGGCTTGAACTAACTGCTCGTCAAATTGTACTCAAAAGAGAAGTGCGATCTGTCCATATTTCTTAATAAATCGGATTCACTTAGTGTTTTCCCTATTGATCCCATATCTCTACCAATTTTCTTAAATTATTCTGATGGAGAATCAGATGTGTAATTTTTGACAATTCTGACACATAACTCTTTGATATGCAATCCCCATACTTTTTCTAATTAAACTCTAGCTTGGAAACCCTGAAATCCCTAAAAATAATCACTGCATGCACTTATTTAGCTATAAAGTTAAATAAAAATTTATTTGAGTCAAAATTTTATATTAAAGCAAATGTCCTTGTATGCGCGAAAAGAAGAAAAAACAAAAAAAAATGTAAGTCAGTATCCATAAGAAGTATATAATTTCAAAATAAAAGTAATGCAATTATGAATTAACTAAATAAATAAAGATCATAAATTATTCCTCGGGCTCGAAAAGGACTAACGAGGTACCTAATCCTTATCCATTGTGGATTTTTGTTGGAATAGGTTTAATTCGAGTGAGCATGTCTTCCATGTTCATAACGAGGCTAACACCTCAAGCAGATGTAGGAATGTAGGAATCCATATCTGGTAGGCTTTTCACTGGCTCAGACAGAGGTTAACACTTCAAAAGGCAAAGCTACTTTACCCCCTCCTAAAATATTAAGTACCTATGCCCCCTCCATATATGATGGAGAAAAAACTATTGCACATGTGCACAGTATGTGCGAAGGGACAAATATACCATTTCATGACAAAAATAAAACCAATTACCCTAATTCCCAAAAGATAAAAGGCAAACATGAAAAGATTCGCTCAAAATAAATATTAATATAGTGAAAAAAAATTCTTAAAAAAAGAATTAAAAATTAAATACAGTTGAAACCAAATCAATTAAAATTTGGTTAGCACGTAATTAATTTTAGGTTGACTCTTTAGATGATCCCTAGTGGAGTCATCAAGCTATCACAATATAGCTCGGATACGAATCTTGAACAACCTCGACTTAAATGGTCCCTGCTTCTGTATTTATTGATATATCACTATTTTATATTCTTTTATTTCTATCAGCCATATCATTATGGATATTTTTTTATTTTTGGGGATGGATGGTTGAGAAGAATCGTTCACTCGACTTAACCCTAAATAGTCTTTACGAAACAAATATTTATTTGGAGTCGTTACCAATCTATTTAGGCTAGATTAGATTATCACCTATCGGAGTTCGTATTTTAAGGGTTACAAAACCCTAGAATACCAACTTCGAGGTCTGCAATCGTACCATGATCATATAAAAGGGTCAATCACATATAAGGATTAAACCTCTCCTGATGCCCTAAATTTGGTACCTCATTAGTTACATGTTAACTTGAATTTTAATTTTTATCCGGTTTCATCACATGTCATTTAATTATAAATTCCCAAAATAATACCTTATGAAACCAATTTATTATTTTGTATCGAAAAATTGGGTTTTGACATTTTTGAAAATCAAAATCTCTTACGCACTCCATCGGATGACCAGTGGAACATGAAAGTTCTTTATCATTCTTTTTTGTACCATATTGGAAAACCAAAGGAGCACAAAAAGTTTAAAAAAATCAAAATATCTTTTGCACCCTACTAGAGGGTCAGAGGAATATGAAAGGTTTTATCTCTTCAAAATTTATAAAATGCCTGATTTTCACTTTGAAAATGATATCTCATTATTAAAATAATTCATAGAATCCATTTCATATTCTAGGAGAAATTCTAAGTATTACTTTAACTTAGAGACATTGCTTAGTTTTCTAAAACAAATTTTCAATTTTATTAAAAATATTTATAGAACCTCTCACGACCTGGTAATAATCTAAAATGACGAAACTATTCCTACTATGCATCTTTGATGTGAAAGTATCTTAGTAATCACTTAGGACTTAGTTTTAATAAAAAATTACTAAAAAAGCCTTGGGGTATAGCTTCGATATGAAAGTATCCTGGTAACCCTAAAAAATTTAAAAATGACCAAAGAAGGGTGAACATATCCTAAAGATATACCTTGAGCACAAAATCATCCTAATGACTATGTTGGACTTAGTTTTAAAAAATTACTAAAATGCCTCTAGGGTGTACCTTTGACATGAAAGTATTTCGATAATCTTAAAGGACAAGAAAGAAATCATAAAGGGAGAACCTATCCTAAATGCATAATTTTGGCATAAAAGCATCCTGATGACTACCTAGGACTCATTTTTAGGAAAATTACCAAAATGTCTTTGAGGTATACCTTCGATATGAAAGTATATCAGCAACCCTAAAAGACACAAGAAGATAGATAATGGTGATTTTTACCCTAAATGGATAATTTAGATGACAAATATAACCTAAAGTACAAAAATTACTAATGGGTCCCTAAATTTCTCAAAATTACATATCAATCCCAAATTGCCTAAAAATGCTAAAATTTTTGCTTACCCAAAGTACCTTAATAGGTAATTTAGATTATAAAGTAACCTAAAATGAAAAAAAAATGCAATTAAGTTCCTAAACTTTTCAAAAATTACATGTCGTACCCTAACGGAGAACCAAAAGAATATGAAAAGTTTTAATATTTTTAACACCTTGCCGGAGGACTAGTGGAACGCTAAAAATATTTTAAAATACTTTAAGTGAATGATTTTGACCAGTGGAACACCTTGCTAGAGATAACCATTTTGACCTAAAATGCTAGATGTTCCTAATGGTCTATAAACTTTGCTAAATTTGGAAAATGGTCCCTACGTAATTAAAATAATAAAATCAAACATCGAATAAATCAAAATAATCACATAGAGAATTACAACCAAGGTTAGGCCACCTTCTTTTGTCCCTAGAATAAATTACAAATAACCCTTAAAAATCCAAAAATGTGATTTAACATGACAAAAATACATAAAACACCTTCTCAAGCATACAGGGGAATTTCGACCAAGCATAGGAAATCACAACACCAAATTTTCATTTTCATTTTTCATTTTTTTCTTTTCTTTTTTCTTTATAAATTAGTCCATAAGCTTTTTATTTTTACCAAATGGCAGAAAAATAAAAAAAAAATCACCAAATATAGAAGCAAAAAGGTTTGGCCAAGATGGAATACCACACTAAATAAAATTTTCAAACTCAATTATCCTATATTCTAGCTTTATTAGACACAAACTAATATCATCATGTAATGAATCCTTAAAAAAAAGCATATAACATGTTTCATCAACATATCAAGAAGAAAATATTAAAGAAAATGGCAAACATATAATCATAAATATGATAAAACTAACATTATATCACCAATAACATCAACACATCAACAATAACATTATTATTAAGAAAAATCAAACATAAATATTAAAATCGAAGAAAATGGATCATGACCATCATGTTTGCCTTCCAACATGACTCAAAGTTCATGAGCTAAAATATGATTTTGGCTCACCAAAAAGAAGAAAAATGAATAAGAAAACAAAACTCGAAGTTTATAGAAAGAAAAATACCTTAAGCTTTGCAAAGTTAATTTTTTGTGTTTTTTCTATCTTTTTTTTTAAGCTCTCCAAAAATCATTTTAACATACAAAATCCTTTCCCTATTTACAAGGAGAAGGATCAACGAAGGGGATGAAAAATCCCTTTGGCCAAAACTCAAGAAAAAATTTTTAATTTATTTTTTTAATTATTACCATAAAAAAAATGAGAATTGCATTTATTTGACTAGCAATTAAGGGCCATTCAAAAGTATACTGTCATGATTGATATCATCTAATGGATAATTAGAAACCAACTTACTTGGTTAGGAAAAAGCTAAAAATCAACTAGACTAGTTTCCATGAAACTAGTAGAAAATAACCAATAATAAAATTAAAATGATGATAATAAAATAAAATAATTATAAACAACATTTTGGAAACGAAATAATGAAAAAAAACTTGATTGAAGCCTAAAAACTCATAAAATTATACAAGAAAAATCATTATGTAGCAAAAATGATATATATAAAAAAAAATTCAAAACTCACAAAATAATTGACTATTCAAAAACTGATTTAATATGAATTTAATAAAAATATTTGATGAACTTCAAAAATTATAAACTCAAAAAAATCAATCTAAAAAAAATTTACAGAGTGAAAAACTCTATAGCTTGAAAATGAAAAAAAATCCATGAAATGGGCTGGCATTTTTCAAAATTGATTTTGTGACAATTTAATATGAATATTTAAAGAATTTTGAAGTTCAAAACTTGGAAAAATTCTTTTGAAAATTTTACAGATAAAGGAAAGCTCATATTTTAAAATCAAGAGAAATTTAAAGAATACATTGAAAATTATGTAAGTTAAATACAACACACTATCCAAAATATTAATTATCAAAAAAGAAAAAGTTAATT
>JBBYHL010429091.1:0-20126 GCA_038381835.1 Adansonia madagascariensis
TTCATGGTAGTTCGATTGTAGGGTTTGCTGGCCTGAATGATAACTTTAATAATTGAAAGCAGACACATTTGTTACAAGTAGCTTTGCATTATTGTACTCGATCTCAATCGTGGCTACCTGATTATGATATGAACAGGTGAAATCGAATGAACCTTGTTTGAATATTACTTGGAATCATATTATCATAATGATGTCTGGTTAATTATTCCCTGCCTTGATATTACCTACCTGTTTAAGATTTTATTACAGCGAATGGTTATCGATGCCTCAATTTCTTCCTTGGTGTTAACCAAGCCCTTAATATGTTTAGAGAAAACTGAAACTCGAAAGTTGGCAGGCAAACGCCTTCATACGCAATAAGTTTATTTTATTTTATTTTCGTAGTAATGCTACCATTCATTTTGGTGTTGGGCGTAAAAGTTGTATTACCCATGAAACTAAATCTCAAGCAGACCTACTTTGTCGGATTGAGTTAATTTAGGTTGAGTCATTTCATATTGTTCATATTGTGAAAATTTTTGATCACTTTCGGATTCGGATCGTTTTAGTTTTCGATCACTTTGAGTTCGAGTCATTTTGGTTTTGGGTTATTTCAGATTCAAGTTATTCAAGTTTGAGTCATTTTAGTTTTGGATTATTTTAGGCTTCGGTCAAGTAGGTTTAACATTTAGGTTTGGTTTATTTTAAATTTAGAGCAATCGAGTTTAACACTTGGGTTGATTGGTTTTGAGTCAATTAGGTTTAACTTTCGAGTTTATTGAGTTTAATCATTTTGGGTTTGGGTCATTTTGGGTTAATTGTTAGGGTCAATTTGGGTTTGAGTTATTTTGCGCTTACGTATTTGGGGTTCAGATTATTTAGACTTAAAGTTTTTTTTTTTTTTTTATTTAGGTCATTTCGAATTTGAGTCATTTTTGGGATTTGTGTTCGCTTTTTAGTTGATTTTTTTTAGTTAATTTGGGTTAGGTATAATTTAGGTTTGAGTGGATTGGTTGGGCTTTTAGGGTTGGGATTAGAATTGATATGATTAATCTCAAAACATATAGATTCCCAAATAAGTGACTAAGTATTGGATCCAAGTTCGATATGAAGAAAGCAAGATAAATGACAAAAGGGTCTAGACATGTTGAAGCTGCAAAGAAGAAATTGACTAAGCCAGGACTTTTAAAAAAGAAATTAATAAGTACCGAATATCAAGGGAAGAGCTTTTTTATTTTTTGGTTTTGAAAGTGGGGTCATTTCCTGTTCGATCCAATCAAATTTGGAGTAGGAGTGATAATGGTTGAGTTAGGATAGATTTTTGAAAAAAACTTTACGGTTAATGTGCAACATTTTTTATTTTCAAAAATCGAATTGAAATCGAACTGAAAATCATATGAAATTGAACTGATTTGAAACTAATCTTATTGATTTCATTTCTCAATTTTTTAAAATTTAAAAAATTATATTTTTCTGTAGTATTTTTAAGTTTTTTCTATATTAATTTAGAAATGAAATATTTATTTTTATATTATAAAAAATTAAAAATTAAGTAAAAATAAAATTTGGTTTAACTTAGATAATTGCAGTTTTTTAATTTGTTAATTGAAAATCGAACTGAATAGATATCATCAATATCCGAATCAAAATCGAACCAAAATCAAACCTAATACTATGATTCGAATGGATTATTGATTTTATTGATTTTTTTCCTCAACCCTAATTAAGAGGGTTAATTTCTATATAGATCCCAAGATCTTTAGTAGGGGGGACAACCTAAGTTGAGATCATTGATTTCAGATGGAAACGAGTTTTGGTGCCCATAATCTGATCGCTTGAGAAAAGAAAATGCTTCATTTTAAAGTCAAGAACCCGAAAACATACGTAGCTAACACTGAAATTAGAGCATGAGGTTTAATTAGTTGAATAGAAAGTCTAAACCCAAAAAGCAAAAAAAAAGAAAGCACAGCATGGTATGCAGATTGAAAGCTCCAAAGTTAGAGATGAAAATATATGGATGAGAAAACACAAAAAATCTTACTCTTGTAAAACCTTTTGTAGGTCTTACTATCTTTTCAAGGCTGCTATGAACTTTCTCCAAGATTTTAGTTGGGACATTTTAAAGGCTTTTGATTTTCTTTTATATATATAATATTAAGGTTATTAGGGTTTGATCTTTAATTACTAGAACTAAGAGTCCTGCATTTTTGTAACGAAATTTTGCACTTTAATAACCTACGATTGCAACCAAATAATTTACAGGGTTGTTGAAATGATTTTGAAAGGCATAAAATCATTCTAGCAACTTTAAAACTTTGGATAAATTGAAATTGACATGCTAATCATGCATTAAAATTACTTTGAAAAGCATTCTTATAATAATTCGTGCTCGACGAACTTATTATTATAATTAGCATGTTTGCTTAAGTTTATTTAAATGTCAACTTTTGAGGTCAATTACTTTTTCATAATAAAAAATATAATCATTTGCTGGTTTTAACCTCTTTTTTCGAAGTCCTATCTTGACGAACCATTGACTAATGAATAACTTAAGAATAATGCTTTGATCCAATGATAATCTCGTAATTACACCTTATTGTAAGTCCCTTGTAAAGCATATTTATTTCATTTACTTCATCTAAGAAGTAAGTAACCTCATATTTGCTTATTCATAGATAAAGAATGCCTTTGGTTACTAGAAGTAATTATTGATATGACATGTATCCGGCTTTGGACATACACTAACAATCTCAAACTTACACTAATACCAATCAAATTGATATCTAAGACCAAACTCTTTTCATATGGTGGTTATGGGATAGTGGCAGAGTAAAAAGGATATGCTAAATAATCCTTTGCGTGAGTTAGCTACATTTTTTACTACTTCTCTTCATTATCTCTATAATAAAATGGTAATGTCCCATTGTATTTTTAAATCATTGATTGAGATGAAGTAAATAAGTAAAATTGTTAACACTCATAATGCTTTGCTTTTCGCTAATAATCCATGTGGCAATTTGACTTCTAACAAAATGCTGATGTGTATTCTGAAAATCTAACATGACAATCTAAAAAAAATTTATTGCTGATATAGAAAATAAAAAATCATTTATTATTTAAAATGTGATTCAGCTTTTTTTGCTAACAAAATGGCTTGAATGTTTTCAATAATACTTGAAACTAGAGTGTAAAACCCACAAAAAATACATAACTATTTTTACAATAGGTCCAACCCATTTACTAAGTTTCATTTAGGCCTAGTGGAATTATTAGTGTGCTTTTTTATCAGATAAAAAATTAACCCTAATAAAGGTTAAATTTGGTTATGTTACTTTTTATCATATAAAGCTTTGGAGAGGTTATCCCTAAGGAGGAAAAGGAAGACAAAAGAAAGGCAAATCCATCTCGAAAAATGCAGCTTTAGGTAAAATTTTACTTCATTTTCATAAAATTTTTATGCTTTTGATCAATCAGCAAAAACACATGCTTTTCTTTTGAAATATTTTGATTTTCTAAAAATTCCTACAATTTTTCATTGACTTTCCGATGACATGATCAGTACTCATAGAGAGTTATCTACGAGATCTTTCTAAAAGCATGTCTAAGACGTCATTTGGTTAAGCAATTTAGGAGTTATGAATTTTTGAAGTTTATTGATTTAGGTTTCTAACTATTTTGACTAGCTAATTTTAGGTCACTGAAAAACGATTTCCCAATGACCATTTTTGTTGAAACTTAGATGGATTTAATAATACAAAATGTGAACTTACTATTGATATGATTATTTGATCACACAACTTCTATGTGAAGAGAACTGAAGCTCCAAAGTATGTCAAATGAATTTGTAAATCAGAAAACCCAAAAAAATTCTAAGCTGTTTGTGATAATTTTCAAAGTTTAAACTCCTTAAACTTAGGCTATATGAAATCATTTTTGTCAAAACAAAATTCCATATTATAGTATAACATTTTTACTATGAAATCGTGTTTTTAAACATCACTAGTGTTTGCACAGATTTGGATTATAATGGCTTCAATTAAGCCAATGATCATGGATTAGCAAAAAGTTTCAGAATTTAGAAAAAAATTCATTTTTAATTATTTTGAAATTATTTTTGACTAAAATAATATTAGTTTTAGTTTTACTAATTTTAGTGAATTTTGTACATATTTAAATATACATTTATGATATTATCTCTAATTTACTAGATTTTGCTAATAACCTATTTATATATATATATATATATTCATAAATATGAAATTTATCTATGTGGTAATTATTTTTTTTTATAAAATTCATGTTGATACTGATTTTATGTTTTTAATTGGTAATTTTTGATTTCACTTAGTTTTATATATTTTCTTATTATTTAAGAAAAATTATTACCAAATTATTTTGATTAGTTAGAGAGGTTGTCAAACAACCAAAATGTCCTAGATGACTGATGAAATGTTGTACCATGTTAAATTTATATTTTTGTTAAATTCTAATTTTTAGATTTTTTTTCTTTATCTTTAGGCTATTAGGAGATTTGAGGTGATTCATAGCTTAAGTGTCAGCATAGCAAATCAAGTAAATGACTCGATATTCTTTCGGTATTTAATTTTTGAAAAACCAACCCCTAATATTCTATATGTATGCAAAAATATAATATTTTGACCCATGTTTTAACAAATCAAGTTAAGCATGAAAGCAATAGTTCTTTAAAATTAGATATGAAAATATTTATGTTATTTATCTGCATATATTTTTATGATTGTACTTTTATTATAATTAATTTTGTTAAATGATTTATGTGTAAAAATTATGTGCATGAGATATATTTTGTATACCAAATGTGTTTTGTTTCTAAATACAAATAATATATGCATGATAAGCATGGGTAATCTAAATTTTGTGTTTTGAATGCTTTTGCGATACACTATGTTTAAGCCTACCAATGAGAGTTAATTGTTGGCCATGCTTACTTGTACTTTGTGATTAGAGACTAGTTTTGAGCCGTGCCACCGGTTTATAATAGTGGTTTTTTTTTATCGTGCCACCAGTTTAGTATAATGGTTTTTGTCCATAGCTTGTAAAGGTAGATGGATATATATATATATACATATCTATATTTCGGTGACTGAAGCATAAAATCTTTGTTTAAATATATTATGATAGATCATTTTGAAATAAGTTATTTACAAATATAAGATTACCTAAAATTTTGTATTGCATAATTTTAATTTGTATTTTGACCTAATGATTTTTAATCGTGCTTAACCTAGCTGAAGGGATGTCAACTACTTGCTGGGTAGTTGTACTAATCATGTTCATTTTACCATTTTACATGTTCCAAATATGGTCAGACACATGATTATTGAGGAGTTATGATTTGACTTTAGTGTATGTTTTTTTTTTTCAAAACTTAGTGTGCAAAGAAAACTTAAGACTTTTTAAGACTATTATTGGATAAAATATTTAAAGATCTATTTTTTTTTGTTTTTAAACTTTATGGTATATAGTTCAATACATTTTTGCACATGATTTAAATAGTTCAATTTATAATATTTTATAAACATTCATTTTTTCATATTCTAATTTATTAGTTGGTTACCTTGCACATTTGTAAGAATATATCTCATAGATGCATAGCGTCTATTATGCCTCGATTTAGGGCATGACAGATTTAGTGGTATTAGAGATAGGTTTTTGACCTAAGATTTTGATGATTGTTACAATGAAACATTAAGTATTATTGCAATGAGTGTGGGTAGAAATTTAAGTTTAGGACATTTCTTTCCATTAAATTTATTACTTCTATTTTGTTGTGATAGTTTGTTACCCAAAAAAAAAAATCTTTAGTTGTAATATGTTTGTTACTTTGATTGAATCAGTATGCCTCCTTATCATAACAAGAAACTCAACTTTGCTAAGATTGTGACAAACATTAGAGCTGGTGGCTTTAAGAGTTCTCATGATGAATACATCAAAATGAAGATCAGATCAAGGTATAAATGTTGCAACAAATGCTTAAGCAGGTGTTGGGAATTAGACTGTGGTAGCATAAGATATAGGGGCTAGGAATGATGATAAGGTGTTGCATTTGATTAAAGAAGTAATTAATTTGGTGAGGGATCAACGACAATATTAGCTATCATTGTGACAAGTTGATAACCCTGGGAATGGAAAAGTTTGAGTGAGTTTAAGAAAACACCCCTCATTTGAAGGGTTTTACAATACTTGATGAAGTAGAGTTATAGATCAAGAAGATGAAGAAAGCTTTCAATGTAATGCATTTTTTATATCAAGGTAAGGTTAGATTCGCTACCCACTTATTCAAGGGAGTGCTAATAGTTGGTAGAAAAAAGTAGCACGTACTCATAAAAATGATCCTTGATTCTTTACTTGGAACAACTATCGCACTGCCTTTTATACTAAATATTTTCTTAGAAGTAAATTACTATAGTGGAAAGGGAGTGTCTTAATCTGATTTAGGGTAGCAAAATTTTGGATGATTATGAGGTTGAGTCTTATCGATTGTCGAAGTTTGCCACTTCTTTTGTTTCTAATGATAAAAGTAGAACTAGAAAGGTCAAAAATAATTTAAATGTCTATATTTGTAGAGGCCTTGCTGCATTACATTTGACTAGATGTCAACATTATGCCCTCACCCTTCATCCTGAAAGGGGGCATGCGTGACTTAAAAATATTTTTTCTCTTAACAAAAAAGTGTTTTCTCAAATGGGACTCTCTCTTTTTGATGTGATGGGAGCGAGAAAGTGAGAGTTCTCATCGTCTTTATATGAAGGGAGACCGTCAACGAATTGCTCATCCAACTGGTTTTGGAAGGCCACCATGAAGTGGCTAGAAACTTGGAATTACCATCGATCATTTGGGACTAGGCATGATCGGATGCCTATTGAAACCCATATTCTGAGTTAGGGAACTTGAAACATTGATTCCATGGTTCGTGTGGTTCAAAAATTTGATGGTGGGATTCAGGAGTTGGTTAAGCACAAAGAGATACAAATTTTCCTATGATGCCCGAAATCAATACTTTTCTAGCCATATCTTAATTTAGTTTTGGTTTTCTCATTTTGACTTGTCATTATTTAAATATAATCCCCTTTTTAGGCATGAATTTGTGTAAAATAAATCCAGGTTTTGACAAAAACTTAAATCACGTATTCATCCTGAAGAAGTAGGGAGCAAAGGGATTTATTTTTTGATTAAAATGTTTTTCAGATTTAGTTTTGAAAATCGGATATTTTGTATCAAATACTGGAGAGATATCGACATGAAACATTGCCTTCCTGGAACACAATTTTTTTGAAAACATGAATGCAAGATGATCATCATAAAGGAAATGTGTTAGTAATAAGATAAGAATGAGATAATATTGCATAAATATATCACATAAAACAATAAAAGGAAGAATGAAGGACAGTCGAAATGTATCTTGTAATTGTCATCAATTATCTTAAAGTAACCAAGTTGACAATTTTGGAGACGTGTTCGAATCTATTGATTAATTAAGGCGTGGAAACTAAGTTTGAATTTATGAAAAGTCTGGAAGAAATCAAGAGAGGGAAAAGAAATTTTGAGTCTTGATGTTTGTTTGAAAAGCAGAGTTACAGTATTGCTTAAAAACTAGAGTTGGAGTATCCTCATAGGTGGAATTTAGGTAAATTTTGAAAAAATGGAGTTACAAGACTTAAATTGATAAAAGTTTGATAGTTTCTTGACAAGGTGACATTTTTGACTAATTCTTGACAAAACCAGGTGATTTTTTTGAAAAAAAAGAAATTGACAAATATTTAAATCGATGAAATAGAAAATGATCGTGCCTTGATCTAAGCCTAGATGAAGGTTGACACATGTTTTTTCAACTCAATGAAAGGTAATCGCGATCGCTTGGATGCATTCAAATGTCCTAAAGAGATAACTCTAAAAAAATTGATTAATTTTGGCTAAAGTTAAAAAGCCTTTCTGAATTTATTCTGGTAAAATTCAAAGGTGTTAGAGGTCGAGTGACATACCATTGGAAAAGCTGCTCAATAGGATTTAATGTAAAAATATTCAAAAAATCTTGAAAAATCAAGTTTAGGGTGGAAATAAAATTTGAATTTGGGTCAAGTGCAACACTGACAACACATGAAAGGAAAAGGGTGTGACAAACTTTGAAAAATCATTCCTAACTCATACAAAATCATTAAATCATGAATGATACTTTTCTAGAAAGGGAATTTCACAAAAGTTTTAGGAAAAATATTTTAAAAATTAAAAAAATCATCTAACGAGCCAAAATGGCCCAAAAATAATGCAAATTGCTGATTCCAAAGAGTTCGAGACAGCATCAATTCAAAAAATAATGTCCTCATTCAAAATGATAAAAGGGAAAACTCGATAACTTTTAGGGGAAAAATCCTAAAATTTGTAAAAAAAATGGTTCTAGGTCTCAAGTCGTAGCTACAGTGCTACTAGGGCAAAAATTGGGAATTTTTTTTTATTTTTTGGGTTCCTTAAGGCTAGCTCAGGCCATGGACATTAGAATGCCCATGGCAGAAAAGGTAATTGACATCGGCTTCATGAGCTCATTTGTACAATCTCAGAGTAGTTTGGGATGATAAAACAACTCGTTGACCATGTTACCTGGTGGAAGGAGTTTAAGCAACAAATCATGGCACAAACAACTTTAGACATTTGAAAGGCATTTTATTTTTGAAAATAGAACATTTGGCCTTAATAAACCTTGAATCCAAATAACAAAAACTTGAATTTTCCCCAAGATTGGAAGTTTAATGAATAAAAAACCTAAAGTCCATGCTAATCCTTATTATTTTAGGTTAACATAGCCTTAAATTGGGGTTTTGAGAAAATAGACTTTTGATAAGCAACGGACAAGGATTTTGACAAACATATGATGAACTAATGATGATATTCATGACAATAAACATGGTAAGCATGTTCAAATATGTAAAGATGATGTTTAAGTAAGAAAATGATGACAGTATGTCGAGAGATGAGCATGAAAATGCATAGGGGTGTTAATTGAATGCATGACATCAAGAATATTGCCATGCCATAGAGATGATATAAACATGCTTGAACAAAAAGAGAAAAGCTTGTTAAAATTTGAAGAGAACATCAAAGTATATTTTCAAGATAGACCAAGCACAAAGAAGTGAGGGAACATGATAGATGAGTCAATGAAGCATCATAAATCCCATATCTAACACATCTAAGGTCACAAAATGCATGAGAATCCTAAGATACAGTCATGCTCAGCATATCAAAGCTTACTGAAATGATAAAATTGCAAAAACAAGTAAATAGTGGAAGAAAGGATAAGAAATATACCCCTAAAAACTTTAGAGACCTATTCATAATGTGAGCAAAACGTATTTTAGCAAGAAAAAATGGCTGAAATGAGCTTAAAGGTTGTTATATCAATAAAGAGGTGTTTTGTGAGGGATGGTGATAGTTTTGGAGGGTTTTAGAATGGTTTTTGGAAGAGCTGATGGAGGGCTACGAGAATAAATGTTTTCTAAGTATGGCAGCTGATGTAAATATGTATGTATTTTTTTCTGGATGAGCTCATAAAATATCTTATATAGGATTAAATCTTAGTCATTAAAAGCCTAGTAAAGAAAGGTATTTGGGACATTTAGGGTGGATAAAATGGTGACTCATTGTACCAAAAAATAACCTTTTAGCATTTCATTGGTTGCTATACACCTCTAACAGTAGTAACAAACCATGCATAAGCTAAAATGCTAAGCAAGGTCAGGCTTGCCCTTCATCCATCCACATTATTGCAAGAAATGCCCTTGTAGTAAGCTTAATGGACCATTCAAAAATGTTAAAACCCAATGTTTAGGCCTAAAAATTAGGTCCATATGATTTTTGGGAAGTTATGCTAATATTGGATGATTTTTAGAGCCAAAGCCGTGACCAAATTTGTGTTTTAATTTAATGGGCTAAGAGATGCAAAACGTCAGGAACTAGGCAAAATACACAGGATGTGCAAAATACATAGGATGTATCGATACATTAAATATTGTATCTATACATTGAGGTAAAAACCCATAATGTATCGATAATGAAGATTCTATCAATACAATCTCTTATATATTGATACATTTTGGCTAAAAATCCAATTTTAGCTGCAACTTAGCCCTGTATCAATGCATTAGCTCATGTATTGATACACTGACTCATGTATCGATAAATTCCCCTCTTCTATCGATACTAATAGAAGAATTTTGAATCTTGGTGATGTGAAAGCCCCATATCGATACATTGCTTGCATACAAGAATGTAGATTTTTCTTAGCTTTGGCTTTTTGAGCACCTCATCTTAATAGGGAATTATGCTTAGTGATCCATGATTACTCAAATGACCTTGATTACACTTAGAGTAGTGACTTCTGGTGCCTTAAAAATAGACTCAAACAAAATGAAGTGTCTATATCTGCCTTTCTTTAGCTGCCCCTAAGTATCGAGAACAAGGAAAAGATTCATAGACACTATTTTATCTGAAGTGTGCTTGATGTTGCCTTAAGTAGCTACAATGAAAAGACCAATTTTAATATGATGCCAAGATAAAACATAATTTTGGCAACGATTTTGATTCTTGCCAAAAAGTTATTTGAATTCTTGGATGAAAAACCTAAACTACAATCCTAGGCTTGACTTATCCCTAGGTTTGATTTAAAAAGGATAGAATGCCAATACACTGAATCATGGCCAATAACGTTGGACTTTGAAAAGATTTCTTGGCAAGTTTTGGATAAAAGACCTAAATTACGATCTTAGGCTTGATCTATCCCTAGACTTGGCTAAAAAAGGATAGAATGCTAATGTGCAGAAATAATGGCCAACAACACTAAACATTAAAAAGATTTCTTGACAAAGGTTTTTGGTTAAGATTCTTGACTAAGGTTCCTAACTTGACAAAGGTGCCAATAAGCCATATCACGACATTTTAACAATTGGACTTTGAAAGGATTTCTTGATAGAGGGTTTTGACGGAGATTCTTGACTAAGATTCTTGACAAAGGTTTTTGATGAAGGTGCCAATAAGCAAATCATGGCATTCCAGTAATATTGGACTTTGAAAAGATTTCTTAATAAAAGTTCTTAACAGAGATTCTCGACTAAGTTTATTGAAAAAGGTCAATTAGTCGAGTTTGACCTACCAACATTACTAAGTTTGGACTCTCTTAATACGATGACATGGGTTAATTAGCCAGGATTAACCTATTGGCATTATTGGGCTTAAACTTTTGATGACACGATAGTTTGGAGAGATAAGGTTCTTACTTGAGCGACCCTCTTTTTGGAAATTTTTGATGTCAGAGATTTTTACCAAGTAGTTCTTTAAGCTTCTATAGATTCTACTTGACATGATGTTGACAAAATGACATCATGTAATGACAATATGAATGCATGATGCAATGATGCAAGTGTAACTTTCTTGATGATATGACTATATGATCATGACATAAATCCATTATAGGAATGAACATTGCAAGTTATCTTTTTGACTGAGTGCTCTAACAACTGTTTCTTTGGTGCCAGAGTTTAAGGTGCTGACTTCAAACTTGATGGACTTTAAGATCATGATTCCTCTTGGGTGATTTGATGTTTACATGATCATGCTCTTAACTTAGGGTATTTGTGGTTTTTCTCTGACAAGAAGAGAATTTAGATGATCATTTTCTTGACTTGGGATGTTTGATGAATTTTTTGACAATTTAAGTATTTGTGTTTCTTGACTCAAGATATGTGATGATTTTTCTGACAAGTTTAGCTAGTTTTATTAACAATTTGAGGATTAGGTGATTGTTATTTGTGTGTCTTAACTGGTTTGGTTAGTGTTTAAATCTTGATAGGCTTTTTGACCAGGGTGTATAAGCCTAGCTTGGGTTGACGGTTTTTCATGATTGATTACTTTAGAAGGTTGAGAATGGTTCAACACATAATTATGACTGATATATGTTGAGTGTGAGGGGTTTATGATCTTGACAATCAAAATATGAATAAAGCTCTTTGTGCTCTCTTCATCTGTTTGATGTAATATCAAGAATCCTAATATGTTTAATTATAAAGTATTATCAATTAAATGACAAGCATAATGCAATACAAATGTAATGTGGAAAAGGTTAAAAAGAAATAAGATAGTGTTTTATTAATGACAAGAAAGGTGATACAACTATATTGATGTTTGACAAAAGGTATGATGACAGTAAGGTACAATGACAAAAAATTATAATAACAGAAAGGTAATCTTTTGGGTGATTGATGCCTTTGATAGTCATGACATGAATGCTTCATCTGATGCACCCTTAGATCTCTTCTAAACAATCAATATGTGTGATGCTAGTCAATCTTGTAAAGATCTCTAAGATTACATTGCTATTTTGCAGTTGCCCAAGATTTAAACACCTTACCTCCTTATCCCTCTAGACTTGAGTTAAGTTTTGATAGGGTTTGACTTTGGTTTGGCTAAGGTTTGATTTAATTTGATAGTGGTTTCAACTTGGTTTAGTTGAGCTAGGGCTGAATTTGATACAATATAGTGCATATTAGGTTTAGTCTGATTTAGGTTTTTGACAAGTGCCTAGATAAGACTTGATTCGATTTAGATGTGGTTTCGGTCTGGTGAATGGTAGTTTTATTGAGCCATCTTTTCAGGTTTTTAACTCAAGTTAGGCCGGCAACTCGGTTACCTTTTCAAGTTTTCATTTAGGACCTTTTTTTTGTTATTTGTTTTGTTTGACTTTTTTTCTTTTTTAAACTCTTTTCTTTTTTTTAAACCTTTTTTATTTTTTTTTGGATAGAGGATGCCTTGTGAAGTTCATAGTATTTCTTGATGGAGTTTGAATTGATTGGATTAGGCAAAACATTGCCATCCATTTTTGTTAGGATCAAGGTCTCTTCGGATAAGAATTATTTCACAGCATAAAGTCTTTTCCTAATTAAGGGCCCATTTGCATTGGGTGTGTTTGTGGATTAGGAGGATTTCTTGAGCACCAATTCGCTTTCATGAAAGGTGTACTTTTCTATCATAGGCCCTTATCATGTGTTTTTAATATATTTGCCTGTGCTAAATGGCTTTCTGCTGCTTTTCTTTAATAAGATTCAGCTGACTATATTTGTTCTTAACCCATTCAACTTCTTCTAGTTTGGTTTCCATCAAGACTATTAGAAAAGGGACCTCAACTCTGATTAGTAAGATGGCTTCTATCTTGCAGACAAGGAAAATTAAGATAGCACCAACAGAAGCCCAAATTAAAGTTTGATATGTATAGAGTGCGAAGGGTAGCTTCTTATGCTAATTTTTGTAGGTCTTAGCCATGTTCTTGATTATCTTTTTTATGTTCTTGTTGGTTGCCTTAACTGCTTTGTTCATTTTGGCTGGTATGGATTGAGTTGTAATGCTGGGTTTTGAATTGAGAACATACTATCTGCATCACATCATTTTTCAAGTTGCAAGCATCATTGGAGATAATTTATTTCGAAAGTCCATCTTGACAAATGATATCCCATTTCACAAACTTGCACACAATTGACTTAGTGACATTGGCATATAAGATCACCTCTATCCACTTAGTGAATAATCAATAGCCACTAGGATCAACCAATGCCTATTGGAAGCCTTAAAGGTAATTGGCCTAATTATATCCATGCTCTACATAGAGAAAGGCAACCGTTCTATCATGACATAAAGCGGTGAACGTGGGACATTGATCTTGTCTACATGAATTGGACACTTGAGACATTTCTAGGCAAAATCGATGCACTTCTTTTTGAGAGTTGGCTAATAATAACTTAATCTCATGACTTGCTTAGCTATCTGGTGCCTAATAGTGTGTGTGCAATAGATCCTTTTGTGAACTTTTAGGATTCTTTTGGCTTTGGAAGCATCGACACATCTGAGTTGCACTTGATCCTGACTTTTTTCATATAATGCTTTTCTGTCTAGAATGAGTACCATAGCCATTCTTTGGATATTCCTTTTGTCATTTTCCATGGTATGCTCAGGGTATAGTTGATCCTTGATGTAGCAAATGATGTCATGATACCATGGTAAGCCATTCTTCTCTTCTTCAATGTTTTGACAATGCATTGGAATCCTATAAATGCTCGTATGAAAAGGAGCGAATTTGATTCCTGACTAACTTTAAACATGGATGACAAGATAACTAGGGCATCGGCTACTTAGTTCTCTTCCCAAGGTAGGTGTTGAAAACTGACATCTTTAAATTCTTTTCTAAGTTTCGAGATTAGTTTCTTGCCGTGAATCAATTTAGCATTACAAGTTTGCCACCTTCCTTTCAGTTGGCAGATCATTGGGGCTAAATCTCCAAAATCTGTAAAGTTTTGACATTTTTCTCGATAGTCGCTTGGAGTCCTATGACACAGGCTCCATATATCACTATGTTGTTAGTGCAGTCAAAATTTAGTCTAGCTATGACATGATGGTGACTCTCATCAGGTGACAACAATATTACCCTAATTTTATGCCCAGAAGATTTGATGCCCATTAAAGTACATATTCCAAGATTGGTAATGACTAGGGGTTTTCCCTTTTTATTATGCATATCAAGTCTTCATCTGAAAAATCAAAGTCCTATAGCTTATAGTAGATTTTTACCAGCGTTACCAAAAAATTTGCTATCGTGTTACTCTTAATGGCTTTTTGGTTAATGTAGACAATGTCATATTCGAAGAGCAAAACTTGCCATCTAGCCAGTCTTGCTAATAGTGCCAGGGCTTTGCATAGATACTTGATAGGATTGAGCCTCGCGATTATCCATGTGGTGTGGTAGAACATGTATTGCTTAAGTCTTCGGGCGATCTAAGCCAGGGCATAAATAACTTTTCCATTGTGGAGTAGTTACTCTTATACTTTGTGAGCTACTTACTAAGAAGTAAATAGCTTACTTTTTCTTTCTTGACTCATCGTATTGCCTAAGAACATAACTAATAGATTTATTAAAGACTGATAGGTAAAAGATTAGGGGTTGACTAAAGACTAACGGTACTAACAATAGAGGGTTTGACAGGTAATGTTTAACTTTGTCAAAGACTTCTTGACATTCTTCATTCCATTCCCTGGGATTCTATTTGTGTAAGAGTTAGAAGATCGGATTGCATTTATCAATGAGCTAGGATGTGAATCTGGAAATGTAGTTTAGCCTCCCCAATAAAGCTTTTCACCTTTTTTTTGGTATGAGATGGTGACATATTTTGAATAGCCTTAACTTCATTTGGGTCAACTTTGATCCCTTTTCTATTGACAATAATACCTAGTAGTTTTCTGGACAGATGCCAAAGGTACTCTTGAAAGGATTCAGTTTTAGTTGGAATTTTCATAACAGTTCAAAGAGCTTCTAAAGGTAAGAGACATTATCATCTTCTCATGTTTTCCACATAGACCTTAATCTTTTTGTGCATTACGTCATGGAATAAAGTGCCATGGCTTTTGGATAAGTTGCCCCAATATTTTTTAGTTTAAAAGGCATGACTTTGTAACAAAATGTGCCTTACATGATTACAAAAGTAGTTTTCTCCATGTCTCCGAGTGTCATTTTGATATGATTATAACCCAAGAAATTGTCCATCAAGAGAACAAAGATTATTGGAAGTGTTGTCAACTAAAGTGTCATATTGGGGTAATAAGAAATTTTCTTTTGGACTGGCCTGATTTAAATTTGGATAATACACACACATTCATACTTTGTCATCTTTTTTAGGGACTGGGATAATACTGGCAACCTATTTTGGATATTTGGCTATAATGAGAAATCTAGCCTTAAATTATTTTCTAAGTTATTCTCTAATCTTAAGGAGCATTTCTAACTTTATCCCCCATAGCTTTTGCTTGACTAGTTTGCATTCAAGTTTGAGGGGAAGCTTGTAGACCATAAAGTTAGTGTCTAGTCTAGGCATGTCTTGATATGACTAGACGAATACATTGCAGTACTCTCAAAGCAGGTGTATCAATTTAGTTTTGGTAGAAGGTTTTATTGAAGTTTTGATCTTTTTTCAATCCCTAGGCCTATGAATTCAATTGGCTCTTCATGGGGCAAAATATGTTCTTCTTCATGCTTGACTAAACGTAATAGATTCGGTCGCACAAAACTCTTTTTGGAATCTTTGTCGAAATCAACTTCACCAATATAGATTGATTATTCCAAGTTGATCTCTGGAAGCTTATTGAAAACATCCATGTCGCTCATATTAGAGCACTTGAATGGCGAGGAAATAAATAATATAGACAAAATTATGTGTAAAGAATTTAAAAAAAAAGTGAGAATAAAGATAGGCACACAAGATGAAATGCTCTATGCAAAAGTCATTTTTATTGATAATATTTGATAAAAAGATGCCCATTACATGGGATCCCTACATCCTATTGGGCAGAAGCAAGTAGGTTTTTAATTCTTGACATTAAATGAAAATAGATTTAAAACGCACAAGGGTTTCCAAAACATCCCCACTGTTGAACAAACTCTGGTGGATGGGGATAAATTTTATTGCTTGGCTTCAATAGTCTTAGCTAATCATCAATGGCATAAATGTGAAGGTTACAGAGTGCTCAGTTCGGAATGATCATGACATCCTTGGCTTTCATCTTTTTTAGCTATTCAGATCCATACATCTTTTTGAAAAAAAAATCTCACTCATCAGTGGAAATACCTTGGTTGTAGTATCAACTCTTAACCCAACAAACGAGTCAACCTCTATTATTTAGCCTTCTTGACTTGCTGTTTCTTATATGACATATTGGGCTTGAACCCTAGGCCTTTTTTGTCAACTTGGCTAATGACCTTCAAAGTTTTAGCCATACCTTGCATATTCTTACCAAGTCCTTTTTTGGTTTAACAATCCTTTCCAACATTTAACTTCAAACCCATAAGGATATTCCTAGGTAATCGAGGCTCAACTAATAGTAGGCCTTTTTTTACGAATGTAGCATTGATAAACTCAAATAACTAGAACGATGGCTCTAGTCCATCTTTATTTGATTCATGTAAATGTAATCAGTGGTTGCGGCAGCTATCATTTTCTCTGCAGCCCAATACTAAATACTTATCATTAATTATGAGTTTTATTTTTTGGTGCAAAGATGACAGTATTACCTCGACTGAATGTATCCAAGACCTCTCTACTAAGTAGTTATATGATGGAATAATGTCCATTAATTGAAAGTCAACCTCATAAGTGCACAAGCCTATCTGGAGCAGAATGGTAATGTTTCCAATAACTCTATGACAAGTCCCATTGAATGCTTGGACCACTATATGGTTGTGCTTGATATGAGACATATCAACAAAAAGTTCATTCAAAGTGACCATCGTCATGACATTGAGGGCAAAACCATTGTCTATGAGAACCTTTGGTAGAATGCAACCTTTGTAGTGTATGGTGATATTTAAGACTTTATAGCTACTTGTACCTCCAAGAGGGATCTCGTCATTGGTGAATAAGATGTAGTTATTAATGGTGATATTGTTCACAAGATAATCCAATTTGTCTATTGAAATGCCCAATGGTACATATCCCTCGTTCAATACTTTTAACAATGCATTTTGATGAACTTTTGAGTTGAGAAGCAAAGACAGTACAAAGGTCTTAGTTGTTTGTTTGCTTTACAAATTGACTACATTGTAATCACTATGTTTGATGAATGTAAAAAACTCGATGGCTTCCTTTTCATCTACCATCTTTTTGACTCTTTTGGACTCCAAGTCTTTCATCTTGTCCTAAAATACATCAACTGTAAGGGAGGCTTCACTTTTCTCACTATCTTAAGCTAGAGGTGCATAACATCTTCCACTACGAGTTAAATGGCTAACTTTTGACAAGTCAACAATAATGTTTAATTGAGTGGGCTTTTTGATCATCATGACTCAGCCCTTATATTTTTAGGGAACGACTTTGTCATTCTTGTATAGGAATGGTACAAGAGTTTTTATGAATAGCCTTAGCTTAAGTGTCAAAGAACTTACTCCAAAATTTGATTGTCCATAGAGGATAATGGGTCATCCTTTCATGTATGTTGCTTATGTCATTTTTTTCCTTAATCATATTCATCGATTTGGTAGGAAATGCTTGGTTCTTGTCGAAGAATTTAATTCTACACTCATCCATCATTCTCTGGACCATTGTGCAGAATTCTTTGCATGTGTAAAAGGTATGGCCACGAATAGTGTGGAAGTCATAGAAATCAACATGTTCTTCTTTAAACCTTTCAATTGCATTAAGCATTCTTGTCACAATCATATTCACTAAACTGTACTCATTGGTGTCCTAACTTTTTTTATGCTCTCTTTAACCTCATAATTGTCTTCGACACCAATCATATTCACTGTGGTTTGGCATGGTTTACTAGGAGAATTGCAGTAACATTCAACCCTGGATTCAACCTAAATTGCAGGACCTTTGAATCAATGAGGCTTTGTATCCTCTATTTAAAAGAAATGTAATTTTTGGTATCTTGCACTACTGCATTGGCATGGCAGTCACCGTGGGCATTAGGGTAATCACTGAGAGTATAAAGGTTTCTTTTTTAGGACATACATAGGAACAACTAGATGCCCTTACAGTAAAACCTGATAAAGCCTTTTGTAAGTCATTGGGATAGGTTCGAACTATTATCTTCACTGGCTTTCACCTTGATTGTTTAGTGTGTTATTAATAGGATTATTGACATTTTAGTTAGCTTGCGGTTGCTTATTTTGTGGGGCATTTGATAGGATAGTGAAGGATGGGTTATAGGTGGTGATGTAAACTGGTTGAGGGCGATCATGATCGCGTTAGAGTAGGATGCACCTAAGCAGTAGGGATTAGGCATATGCTACTAGCTTGGTTAAGACAAGTTGGCGTAACTTATGGCATTTGCCTCTTTTTTTTTTCTTCTAGTTAGCAGTAAGCTTTTTACTCAATCCTAATGACTCGTCTGCTAACATTCGACCACTTTTGACCACTGCATCAATCATTTCATTGGATAAGACTAGATAGTTAAATTTTTAGTGGTGTTGCCATAGTTTTTTTTTATAATAGGAGGTGTGCAGGGTGTTGATGAATGTCATCATCATCTATTTTTCAATAAGAGGGGGTTGGACTAAAGGTACCTCTTCTTTCTTCCTTCAAGCATATTGCCTGAAGCTTATAGTTGACTTGTTCTCTACGCTCATAATAAAGAAGCAATCAAGGGCCCAATTCGACACATGTTGGTAATAGTTCAAAAAAGCCTTAGGTAGGTTAACCTATGACTGAATCTTGACATTATTGAGCTTGATGCACTATCAAGTAGTCACCCTGGTAAAATTGTGCTAAAAATAGTGGATAGGGAGTTTTTCATCTTTTTCATACCTAACGATTTTCTTGAGGTGCATCCAAATATGCATGGTGGGGTTAGTAGTCCTATTGAGTTTTTCAAACTCCGATACCTTGAATTTTAAGGGAATGGCAAGGTTGGACACTAGAAACAAAGATGTCGCATCAATGGCTTCAAACTTGTCACTCCCTTCAACGGCTTATAGAAGTTCTCTAACAGTGGATACCTATCCATTTTGTCAGTAACTGTTGAGGCTTCTGACCGTTTGTCTTTTTTAGCTCATCCTAATCGAGAACTATGGGATCGAATAGAGAAGCCCTCATATTTACTCTTTGAAAATCAAGGATAAATTGGTTTACTACCATGGGAGTGGTAGTGGGAAGGCTAGCATTATGTTGGGTTAGTGCTCTTAATGAGTTTCTTCCTGGGTAGCCTCAGTACTTTAGCCGGCTCATTTTTAGCTTCTGCAGCACTAGGCTATCCTTTTCCTCGACACTATTAATATCTCCATGAGCTTCATGATTTGTACTTGTATTTTGTCTTGTCAATAAGCATTTTTGAAGAGGTCAAGAAGGCTTATGGAAAGATAAATGCAAAGATGTGGCATTAAAGGATATAGTTCAAGGTGTTTAGGGATAAAAGATATGAGAAAATTCACAATTTTGCTTGAATGTATCAATACATGGTTCTCATGTATTGATACAATGTTCCAATGATCCAAAAATTTGAAACGTCCCCATTTATATCGATACAACATGTAAATGTATCGATACATGAGCTTATGTATCGATATAGGAGCTCATGTATCGATA
>JBBYHL010429110.1:0-20117 GCA_038381835.1 Adansonia madagascariensis
TAAGGAAAATGGTGGAAAAGAAAGCTTTTCCTACAAACCAACACATCAATATCATTTATCCCAAAAAAGAGAACATGACTGTGGTGCCCAATTACAAAAAGAATTTAGATTATTACGAGAATCCAATTTTGTCTCATTTGATGAATGAATGCTGATTATAAGGAAAATGGTTGAAAGAGTGGCTTTTCTTGCTAAACCTAAGCCTTAACATCGTGTATCCTAATGAGGAGAACATAGTTTGAGTGCCCAATCATAAAAAGAATAAAGATTATTACAAGATTCCAATTTTGTCTCCTTCTACGGATGAACTTTGATTATAAAGGAAAATGGTGGAAAGAAAAGCTTCTCTTGCCAAACCAAAGCATTAACATTATGTATCCTAAAGAGGAGAACATGGTTGTAGTGCCCAATCACAAAAAGAACGGAGATTCTAACGAGGACCAAAGTTTATGTCATTTGATGGATAAACTTTGGTTATAAGGAAAATGGTGGAATAGGAAGCTTTTCCTACCAAACTAAACATCAATATTGTGAATCCCAATGAGGAGAACATGATTGTTGTGCCCAATCACAAAAAGAATGGAAATTATTATGAGAATCCAAGTTTATCTTATTTAACAGACAAACATTGATTATGAGGTAAATGGTGAAAAGAGAAGCTTTCCTTGCCAAATCAAAGCATTAACATCGTGTATCCTAATGAGGAGAACATGGTCGTAGTGCCCAATCACAAAAAGAATTGTGATTATTACGAGAATCCAAGTTTGTCTCATTTGATCGGTGAACTTTGATTATAAGGAAAATGGTGGAGAAGAAAGCTTTTCCTACCAAACCAAATCCTCAATATCTTGTGTGCCAATAAGGATAACATGATTGTAGTACCAAATTACAAAAACAAAAAGTAGATTATTATGAGAATACAAGTTTGTCTCATTTCATAGATGAACTTTGATTATAAGGAAAATGGTGAAAGAAAAAGTTTTTCTTGCCAAACCGAAGCATTAACATCCTGTGTCCTAATAAGGAAAGCCTGATTGTAGTGTGCCATCACAAAAAGAATGGAGATTATTACGGGAATCCATGTTTGTACCATTTAATGATGAACTTTGATTATAAGGAAAATGGTGGAATAGAAAGCTTTTCCTGCCAAAGTAAACATCAATATTGTGAATCACAATAAGGAGAACATGATTACGGTACCCAATCACAAAAAGTACAAAAATTATTTTAAGAACCATAGTTTGTCTCATTTCATGGACAAACTTTGATTATAAGGAAAATGGGGAAAAAAAAAAAACCTTCCTTGCCAAACCAAAGCGTTAACATCATGTATCCCAATGAGGAGAACATGGTTATGTGCCCAATTACAAAAGGAATTGAGATTATTACGAGAATCCATGTTTATCTTATTTGACGGATGAACATTGATTAAACGAAAAATGGTAGAAAGGAAAGCTTTTCCTATCGAACCAAAGTATCAATATCGTGTATCCCAACGAGGGGAAAAAGATTGTGTGCCCAATCACAAAAATAATGAAGATTATTATGAGAATCCAAATATATCACATTTCATAAACAAACTTTGATTATAAGGAAAATGGTGGAAAGAAATCTTTTTTTCCCAAACCAAACCATTAACTTTGTGTATTTTAATAAGGAAAATATGATTATAGTGCCCAATCAGAAAAAGAATGGAGATTATTATGAGAATCTAAGTTTGTCTCATTTTACGGTGAACTTTTTTATAAGAAAAATGGTGGAAAATGAAGCTTTTCTTGCCAAACCGAAGCATTAACATCGTGTTTCCCAATAAGGAGAACATGGTTGTAATGCCCAATTGCAAAAGAGTAAAGATTATTACGAGATTCCAAGTTTATGTCATTTAACACATGAACTTTGATTATAAAGAAAATGATAGAAAAGAAACCTTTTCCTGCCAAACCAAAGCATCAATATCATGTATCCTAATGAAGAGAGCATGGTTGTAGTGGCCTATCACAAAAAAATGAAGATTATTATGAGAATACAAGTTTTCTTATTTTATAAACGAACATTGATTATAAGGAAAATGGTGAAAAGAAAAGCTTTTCTTGCCAAACCAAAGCATTGACATCATGTATCCCAATGAGGAGAACATGGTTGTAGTGCCCAATTACAAAAAGAATTGAGATTATTATGATAATCCAAGTTTGTCTCATTTTACACAGAAACATTGATTATAGGGAAAATGGTGGAAAAGAAAGCTTTTCCTGCCAAACCAAAGCATCAATATCGTCTATCCGAACAAGGGGAACAAGATTGTAGTGCCCAATCACAAAAAGAATGGAGATTATTACGAGAATCCAAGTTTACCTTATTTCACAGATGAACTTTGATTATACGAAAAATGGTGGAAGGAAAAGCTTTTCTTGCAAAACCAAAGCATTGACATCGTGTATCCCAATAAGGAGAACATGGTTGTAGCACCCAATCACAAAAAGAATGGAGATTATTACGAGAATCCAAGTTTGTCTCATTTGATAGGCAAACTTTGATTGTAAGGAAAATGGTGGAAAAAGAAGCTTTTCCTGCCAAACCAAAGCATCAATATTGTTTATCCCAATGAGAAGAACATGATTTTAGCGCCCAATCACAAAAAAAATGCAGATTATTATGAGAATCCAAGTTTGTCTTATTTCACGGATGAACTTTGATTATAAGAAAAATGGTGGAAAGAAAAGCTTTTCTTGCCAAACCAAAGCATTAATATCGTGTGTCCTAGTGAGGTGAATATGGTTGCAGTGCCTAATCACAAAAAGAATGGAGATTATTACGACAATCCATGTTTATGTCATTTGACGATGAACTTTGATTATAAGGAAAATGGTGGACAAGAAAGCTTTTCCTACCAAAACATAACCTTAATATCGTGAATCCTAAAGAAGAGAACATGATTGTAGTGCCCAATCACAAAAAGAATAGTGATTATTACAAGAATCCAAGTTTATGGCATTTGACATATGAACTTTAATTATAGGGAAAATGGTGGAAAAGAAAGCTTTTCCCGCCAAACCAAAACATCAATATTATGAATCCCAACAGGAGAACATGATAGTAGTGCCTAATCACAAAAAAATGGAGATTATTAGGAGAATCAAAGTTTGTCTCATTTCACGGATGAACTTTGACTATAATAAAAATGGTGGAAAGAATAGCTTTTCTTGCCAAACCAGAGCATTAACATCGTGAGTCCCAATAAGGAGAACATGGTTGTAGTGGTCACATAAAAAGAATGGTGATTATTATGAGAATCCAAGTTTGTGTCATTTGACAGAGAAACTTTGATTAAAAGGAAAATAGTGGAAAAGAAAGCTTTTCTTGCTAATCCAAAACATCAATACTGTGAATGCCAACAAGGAGAGCATGGTTCTAGTGCCCAATTATAAAAAGAATTGAGCTTGTTATGAGAATCTAAGTTTGTCTTATTTGACAGACGAACTTTGATTTTAAGGAAAATGGTGGAAAGGAAAGCTTTTCCTGCCAAGCCAAACCATCAATATCATGCACGCTAATGAGGAAAACATGATCATATTACCCAATTACAAAAAAAAAAGAGATTATTACTAGAATACAAGTTGGTCTCATTTCGTAGACGATCATTGATTGTAAAGAAAATGGTGAAAAAAAAGCTTTTCTTGCCAAACCAAAGCATTAGCATCGTGCATCCCAATGAGGAGTGCCCAATTAATAAAAAAATTGAGATTATTGCGAGAATCTAAGTTTATCTATTATGATGGATGAACAATGATTATACGGAAAATGGTGGAAAGAAAAGCTTTTATTGCCAAACTAAAGCATCAATATTGTGTATCCTAATGAGGAGAACATGATTGCAGTGCCCAATCACAAAAAGAATGGAGATTATTCCATGGATCCAAGTTTACCTCATTTCACGGATAAACTTTGATTATAAGAAAAATGGTGGAAAGAAAGGCTTTTCTTGCCAAACCAAAGCATTAACATCGTGTGTCCCAACGAGGAGAACATCTTTGCAGTGCCTTATCACAAAAAGAAAGGAGATTATTATGAGAATTCATGTTTGTCTCATTTGACAAACGAATATTAATTATAAGGAAAATGGTGGAAAAGGAAGCTTTTTCTACCAAACCAAAGCATCAATATCGTGATCCCAATGAGAAGAACATGATTGTAGTGCCTAATCACAAAAAGAATGGAGCTTATTACGAGAATCCAAGTTTGTATTATTTCACACATGAACTTTGATTATAAGAAAAATGGTAAAAAGAAATGCTTTTTTTGCCAAACCAAAGCATTAATATCATGTGTCTCAGTTAGGAGAATATGGTTGTACTGCCCAATCACAAAAATAATAGAGATTATTACTTGAATCCAAGTTTATGTCATTTGACGGATAAACTTTGATTGTAAGGAAAATGGCAGACAAGAAAGCTTTTCCTGCCAAACCAAAACTTTAATATTGTGAATCCCATAGAAGAGGACATGATTGTAGTGCCCAATCATAAAAAGAATGGTGATTATTATGAAAATCCAACTTTGTGCCTTTTAACAGATAAACTTGATTATAAGGAAAATGGTTGAAAAGAAAGCTTTTCATACCAAACCAAAACCTTAATATCATGAATCCCGAAGAAGAGGACATGATTATAGTTCCCAATCGCAAAAAGAATGGTGATTATTATGAGAATCCAAGTTTATGCCTTTTGACGGATGAACTTTGATTATAACAAAAATGGTGGAAAAGAAAGCTTTTCCTACCAAACAAAACATCAATATTATGAATCCCAATGAGGAGAACATGATAGTAGTGCCAATCACAAAAAGAATGAAGACTATTGGGAGCACCAAAGTTTGTCTCATTTCATGGATGAACTTTGATTATAATGAAAATGGTGGAAAGAAAAGTTTTCCCTGCCAAATAAAAGCATTCACATCGTGAGTCCCAATAAGAAGAATATGGTTGTAGTGCCCAATCACAAAAAAAATGGTTGTTATTATGAGAATCCAAGTTTGCAACATTTTACGGGCAAACTTTGATTATAAGGAAATTAGTGGAAAAGAAAGCTTTTCTTGCTAATCCAAAACATCAATATTGTGAATCCCAAAGAGGAGAGCATGGTTGTAGTGCTCAGTTACAAAAAAAAATAAAAATAAGATTGTTATGAAAATCCAAGTTTGTCTTATTTGACAAACGAACTATGATTATAAGGAAAATGGTGGAATAGGAAGCTTTTCCTACCAAACTAAACATCAATATTGTGAATCCCAATGAGGAGAACATGATTGTTGTGCCCAATCACAAAAAGAATGGAAATTATTACAAGAATCCAAGTTTGTCTTATTTAACAGATGAACATTGATTATGAGGAAAATGGTGAAAAGAAAAGCTTTCCTTGCCAAACCAAAGCATCAACATCGTGTATCCTAATGAAGAGAACATTGTTGTAGTGCCCAGTCATAAAAAAGAATTTATGATTATTATAAGAATCCAAGTTTATCTTATTTGATTAGTGAACTTTGACTATAAGGAAAATGGTGGAAAAGAAAGTTTTTCCTGCCAAACAAAATCATAAATATCATGTGTGCCAATGAGGAGAACATGATTGTAGTACCCAATTACAAAAAAAAAAAGCAAATATTACGAGAATAAAAGTTTGTCTTATTTCATGGACGAACTTTAATTATAAGGAAAATGGTGAAAGGAAAAGCTTTTCTTGCCAAACCGAAGCATTAACATCCTGTGCCCTAATAAGGAGAGCCTGATTGTAGTGCACAATCACAAAAAGAATGGAGATTATTACAAGAATCCAAGTTTATGCCATTTAACGGATGAACTTTGATTATAAGGAAAATAGTGGAATAGAAAGCTTTTCCTGCCAAAGTAAACATCAATATTGTGAATCATAATAAGGAGAACATGATTGCGGTACCCAATAACCAAAAGTACAGATATTATTACGAGAACCATAGTTTGTCTCATTTCATGGACAAACTTTGATTATAAGGAAAATGTTGGAAAGAAAAATGTTCCTTGCCAAACCAAAGCATTGACATCGTGTATCCCAATGAGGAGAACATGGTTACAGTGCCCAATTACAAAAAGAATTGAGATTATTATGAGAATCCATGTTTATCTCATTTGATGGATGAACATTGATTATACGAAAAATGGTAGAAAGGAAAGCTTTTCCTGTCAAACCAAAGCATCAATATCGTGTATCCCAATGAGGGGAAAATGATTGTAGTGCCCAATCACAAAAATAATAGAGATTATTATGAGAATCTAAGTATGTCATATTTCACAAATAAACTTTGATTATAAGGAAAATGGTGGAAAGATATCTTTTCTTCCCAAACCAAACCATTAACTTCATGTATCCCAATGAGGAAAACATGATTGTACTGCCCAATCAGAAAAAGAATAGAGGTTATTACGAGAATCCAAGTTTGTCTCGTTTCACAGGCGAACTTTTATTATAAGGAAAATGGTGGAAATGAAGCTTTTCTTGCCAAACCAAAGCATTAACATCGTGTACCGCAATAAAGAGAACATGGTTGTAATGCCGAATTGCAAAAAGAGTAGAGATTATTACGAGATTCCAAGTTTACGTCATTTGACACATGAACTTTGATTACAAGGAAAATGGTAGAAAAGAAACCTTTTCCTGCCAAACCAAAAACATCAATATCATGTATCCTAATGAAAATAGCATAGTTGTAGCACCCTATCACAAAAAATGAAGATTATTATGAGAATACAAGTTTGTCTCATTTTATGAACAACCATTGATTATAAGGAAAATCATGAAAAGAAAAGCTTTTCTTGCCAAACCAAAGCATTAACATCATGTGTCCTAACGAGGAGAACACGGTTGTAGTGCCCAATCACAAAAAGAATGAAGATTATTACGAGAATCCAAGTTTGTCTCATTTGACAAGCGAACATTCATTATAAAGAAAATGGTGGAAAATAAAGCTTTTCATGCCAAACCAAAGCATTAATATCGTGTATCCCAATGAGAAGAACATGATTGTAGTGCCCAATCATAAAAAGAATGGAGCTTATTATGAGAATCCAAGTTTGTCTCATTTCACTGATGAACTTTGATTATAAGGAAAATGGTGGAAAGAAAAGCTTTTCTTGCCAAACCAAAGCATTAATATCGTGTCTCTCAGTTAGGGGAATATGGTTGTACTGGCCAATCACAAAAAGAATAGAGATTATTACGAGAATCCAAGTTTATGTCATTTAATGGATAAACTTTGATTGTAGGGAAAATGGTGGACAAGAAAGCTTTTCCTACCAAACCAAAACTTTAATATCGTGAATCCCAAAGAAGAGAACATGATTATAGTGCCCAATCATAAAATGAAGGGTGATTATTGTGAAAATCTAAGTTTGTGCCATTTAACGGATAAACTTTGATTATAACAAAAATGGTTGAAAAAAAAAAGCTTTTTCTGCCAAACCAAAACCTTAATATCGTGAATCCCAAAGAAGAGGACATGATTATAGTTCCCAATTGCAAAAAGAATGGTGATTATTATGAGTATCCAAGTTTATGCCTTTTGACGGATGAACTTTGATTATAATAAAAATGGTGGAAAAGAAAGCTTTTCCTGCCAAACCAAAACATCAATATTATGAATCCCAATGAGGAGAACATGATAGTAGTGCCCAATCACAAAAAGAATGGAGACTATTAGGAGAATCAAAGTTTGTCTCATTTTATGGATGAACTTTGATTATAATGAAAATGGTGGAAAGAAATGTTTTTCATGCCAAACCGAAGCATTAACATCGTGAGTCCCAATAAGGAGAACATGGTTGTAGTGCCGAATCACAAAAAGAATAGTTATTATTATGAGAATCAAAGTTTGCGTTATTTGACAGGCAAACTTTGATTATAAGGAAATTAGTGGAAAAAAAGCTTTTCTTGCCAATCCAAAACATCAATATTGTGAATCCCTACGAGGAGGGCATGGTTGTAGTGCTCAATTACAAAAAGAATTAAGATTATTATGAAAATCCAAGTTTGTCTTATTTGATAGACGAACTTTGATTATAATGAAAATGGTGGAAATAAAAGCTTTTCCTGCTAAACCAAACTGTCAATATCATGTACACCAATAAGGGGAACATGATCACATTACCTAATTAGAAAAAAAAAAGAGATTGTTATGAGAGTACAAGTTTGTCTCATTTGAGAGAAGAACATTGATTAGAAGGAAAGTGCTGAAAAGAAAAGCTTTTCTTGCCAAATCAAACCATTAACATCAAGTATTCGAATAAGGAGAACATGGTTGTAGTGCCCGATTACAAAAAAAAAATTGAGATTATTGCCAAAATCCAAGTTTGTCCTTTATGACAAATGAACAATGATTATAAGAAAAGTGGTGGAAAGGAAAACTTTTCTTGCCAAACTAAAGCATCAATATTGTGTACCTAATGAGGAGAACATGATTGTAGCACCCAATTAGAAAAAGAATGGAGATTATTATGGGAATCCGAGTTTACCTTATTTCGTGGATGAAGTTCGATTATAAGAAAAATGGTGGAAAGAAAGGCTTTTGTAGCAAACCAACGCAATTACATCGTGTGTCCCAAAGAGGAAAACATGGTTGTAGTGACCAATCAAAAAAAGAATGGAAATTATTACAAGAATCCAAGTTTATCTTATTTAGGAGACGAACTTTAAATATAAGGAAAATGGTAGAAAAGAAAACTTTTTTCGCCAAACCAAAGCATTAATATTGTATATCATAATGAGGAGAACATGATTGTAGTGCCCAATCACAAAAAGAATGGAGATTATTATGAGAATACAAGTTTATCTTATTTCACCGATGAACTTTGATTATAAGAAAAATGGTGAGAAGAGAAGCTTTTCTTGCCAAACCAAAGCATTAATATCATATGTCCTAGGGGAGAGAATATGGTTGTAGTGCCCAATCACAAAAAGAATAAAGATTATTATGAGAATCCAAGTTTGTGTCATTTGACGGACGAACTTTGATTGTGAGGAAAATGGTGGACAAGAAAGCTTTTCCTACCAAACCAAAACTTTAATATCGTGAATCCCAAATAAAAGAACATGATTGTAGTGCCCAATCACAAAAAGACTAGTGATTATTACGAGAATCCATGTTTGCACCATTTGATGGATGAACTTTAATTATAAGGAAAATGGTGGAAAAGAAAGCTTTTCCTGCCAAACCAAAACATCAGTATTGTGAATCCCAACGAGAAGAAGAGGAGAGTGGTGCCTAATCACAAAAAAAATAGAGATTATTAGGAGGATCAAAGTTTGTCTCCTTTCATGGATGAGCTTTGATTATAATGAAAATGGTGGAAAGAAAAGCTTTTCTTGCCAAACCAAAGCATTAACATCATGAGTCCCAATAAGGAGAAGATGGTTGCAGTGCTCACACAAAAAGAATGGTGATTATTATGAGAATCTAAGTTTATGTCATTTGACGGAGAAACTTTGATTATAAGGAAAATAGTGGAAAAGAAAGCTTTTCCTACTAATCCAAAACATCAATACTGTGAATCCCAATGAGGAGAGCATGGTTGTAATGCCCAATTACAAAAAGAATTGAGCTTGTTATGAGAATCTAAGTTTGTCTTATTTGACGGATGAGCTTTAATTATAAGAAAAATGGTGGAAAGGAAAGCTTTTCCTGCCAAGCCAAACTGTTAATATCATGCACGCTAATGAGGAGAACATGATCGTATTACCCAATTAAAAAAAGGAGATTATTACGAGAATACAAGTTGGTCTCATTTCACAGATAAACATTGATTATTAGGAAAATGATGAAAAGAATAGCTTTTCTTGCCAAATCAAAGCATTAACATCGTGCATCCCAATGAGGAGAAAATGATTGTAGTGCCCAATTAATAAAAGAATTAAGATTCATAAGAGAATCCAAGTTTATCTGTTATGACGGATGAATAATGATTATAAGGAAAATGGTGGAAAAGAAAGCTTTTCTTGCCAAACTTAAGCATCAATATTGTGTATCCTAACGAGGAGAATATGATTGCAGTGCCTAATCACAAAAAGAATAGAGATTATTCCCAGAATCCATGTTTACCTTATTTCATAAATGAACTTCGATTATAAGAAAAATGGCAGAAAGAAAGGCTTTTCTTACCGAAAGAAAGATTAACATTGTGCGTCCCAATGAGGAGAACATGGTTGTAATGCCCAATCACAAAAAGAATGGAGATTGTTACGAGAATCCAAGTTTATCTCATTTGATAGGTAAACTTTGATTATAAGGATAATGGTGGAATATAAAGCTTTTCCTGCCAAACCAAAGCATCAATATCATGTATCCCAATGAGGAGAACATGATTGTAGTGCCCAATTATAAAAAGAATGGAGCTTATTACGAGAATCCAAGTTTGTCTCATTTCATGGATGAAATTTGATTATAAGGAAAATGGTGGAAACAAGAGCTTTTCTTGCCAAACCAAACCATTAATATCATGTGTGTCAGTGAAGAGAATATGGTTGTAGTGCCCAATCACAAAAAGATAGAGATTATTATGAGAATCCAAGTTTGTGTCATTTGACGGATAAACTTTGATTGTAGGGAAAATGAAGGACAAGTTCCTGCCTAACCAAAACCTTAATATCGTGAATCCTAAAGAAGAGAACATGATTGTAGTGCCCAATCACAAAAAGAATGGAGATTATTACGACAATCCATGTTTGTGCCATTTGACGGACAAACTTTGATTATGAGGAAAATGGTTGAAAAAAAAGCTTTTCATGCCAAACCAAAACCTTAATATCATGAATCCTGAAGAAGAAAACATGATTGTAGTTCCTAATGGCAAAAAAAAAATGGTGATTATTATGAGAATCCAAGTTTATGCCTTTTGACGGAAGAACTTTGATTATAATGAAAATAGTGGAAGAGAAAGCTTTTCCTGCCAAACCAAAACATCAATATTTTGAATCCCAATGAGGAGAACATGATAGTAGCGCCTAATCACAAAAAGAATGAGACTGTTAGGGAATTAAAGTTTGTTTCATTTCATGGATGACCTTTGATTGTAATGAAAATTGTTGAAAGAAAAGCTTTTCCTACCAAACCAAAGCATTAGCATCATGAGTCCTAATAAGGAGAACATGGTTGTAGTTCCCAATCACAAAAAGAATGGTGATTATTATAAGAATCCAAGTTTGCATCATTTGATCGACAAACTTTGATTATAAGGAAATTAGTGGAAAAGAAAGCTTTTCTTTCCAATCCAAAACATCAATACCGTGAATCCCAACGAGGAGAGCATGGTTGTAGTGCCCAATTACAAAAAGAATAAAGATTATTATGAAAATCCAAGTTTGTCTTATTTGACAGATGAACTTTAGTTATAAGGAAAATAGTAAAAGGAAAGCTTTTCTTGCCAAGCCAAACCACCAATATCATGCATGCCAATGATGGGAACATGATCATATTACCCAATTACAAAAAAAAAAGAGATTATTACGAGAATACAAGTTTGTCTCATTTCACAGACGAACATTGATTATAAGGAAAATGGTGAACATAAAAGCTTTTCTTGCCAAATGAAAGCATTAACATCTTGTATCCCAATAAGGAAAACATGGTTGTAGTGCCCAATTATGAAAAGAATTGAGATTATTGTTGGAATCCAAGTTTGTCTGTTATGATGGATGAACAATGGTTATAAGAACAATAGTGGAAAGGAAAGCTTTTCTTGCTAAATTAAAGCATTAATATTGTGTATCCCAATGAGGAGAACATGATTGCAGTGCCCAATTAGAAAAAGAATGGAAATTATTATGAGAATCCAAGTTTACCTTATTTCATGGATGAACTTCGATTATAAGAAAAATGATGGAAAGAAAGGTTTTTGTTACAAACTAAAGCACTATCATTGTGTGTCCAATGAGGAGAACATGGTTGTAGTGCCCAATCAAAACAAGAATGGAGATTGTTATAAGAATACAAGTTTGTCTCATTTCACAGATGAACTTTGATTACAAGGAAAATGGTGGAAAGAGAAGCTTTTCTTGCCAAACCAAAGCATTACTATCTGTGTCCTAGGGAGGAGAATATGGTTGTAGTGCCCAATCACAAAAAGAATAGAGATTATTATGAGAATCCAAGTTTATGTCATTTGACGGACGAACATTGATTGTAAGGAAAATAGTGGACAAGAAAACTTTTCTTGCCAAACCAAAACCTTAATATCGTGAATCCCAAAGAAGAGAACATGATTGCAATACCCAATCACAAAAGGAACGGTGATTATTGCGAGAATCCAAGCTTGTGCCATTGGAAGGCTGAACTTTGATTATAAGGAAAATGGTGGAAAGGAATGGTGATTATTGCGAGAATCCAAGCTTGTGCCATTGGAAGGATGAACTTTGATTATAAGGAAAATAGTGGAAAAAAAAGCTTTTCCTGCCAAACCGAAACCTTAATGTCATGAATCCCAAAGAAGAGAACATGATTATAGTACCCAATCCCAAAATGAATAATGATTATTACGAGAATCCAAGTTTGTTCCATTTGATAGATGAACTTTGATTGTAAGCAAAATGGTGGAAAAGAAAGCTTTTCCTGCCAAACCAAAACATCAATAATGTGAATCCCAATGAGGAGAACATGATAGCAGTGCCCAATCACAAAAAGAATGGAGATTATTAGGAGAATCAAAGTTTGTCTCATTTCACAGATAAACTTTGATTACAATGAAAATGGTGGAAAGAAAAGCTTTTCTTGTTAAACCAAAGGATGAACATCGTAAGTCCCAATAAGGAGAACATGGGTGTAGTGCCCAATCACAAAAAGAATAGTAATTATTATGAGAATCTAAGTTTATGTCAATTGACAGAGAAACTTTGATTTTAAAGAAAAAAGTGGAAAAGAAAGCTTTTCCTACCAATCCAAAACATTAATACTGTGAATCCTAACGAGGAGAGCATGGTTGTAGTGCCCAATTACAAAAAGAATTGAGATTATTATGAAAATCCAAGTTTGTCTTATTTGACGGATGAACTTTTATTATAAGGAAAATGGTGGAAAGAAAAGCTTTTCCTGCCAAACCAAACCATCAATATCATGTACGCCAATGAGGAGAACATGATTGTAGCACCCAATCATAAAAAAAATAAAGATTATTACAAGAGTCCAAGTTGGTCTCATTTCATGGATGAACTTTGATTTTTAGGAAAATGGTGGAAAGAAAGCTTTCCTTGCGAAATCAAAGCATTAACATCGTGTATCCCAATGAGGAGAACATGGTTGTAGTGCCCAATTACAAAAGGAATTGAGATTGTTGTGAGAATCCAAGTTTGTCTGTTATGACGGATGAACAATGATTATAAGGAAAAAGGTTGAAAGGAAAGCTTTTCTTGCCAAACTAAAGCATCAATATTGTGTACATGATTGTAGTGCCTAATCACAAAAAGAATGGAGATTGTTAAGAGAATTCAAGTTACCTTATTTCACGGATGAACTTTGATTATAAGAAAAATGGTAGAAAGAAAGGCTTTTCTTGCCAATCCAAAGCATTAACATCGTGTGTCCCAATGAGAAGAACATGATTTCAGTGCCCAATCACAAAAAGAAAGTAGATTATTATGAGAATCCAAGTTTGTCTCATTTGGCGGACGAACTTTGATTATAAGGAAAATGGTTGAAAAGAAAGCTTTTCCTACCAAACCAACACATCAATACCATTTATCCTAAAGATGAGAACATAGTTATAGTGCCTAATTACAAAAAGAATCGAGATTATTAAGAGAATCCAAGTTTTTCTTACTTGACAAATGAACACTGATTATAAGGAAAATGGTGGTAAAGAAAGCTTTTCCTACCAAACCAAAGCATCACTATCATGTATCCTAGGGAGGAGAACATGATTATAGTGCCCAATCATGAAAAGAATAGAGATTATTACGAGAATCCAGTTTTGTCTCCTTTCACGGATAAAGTTTGATTGTAAAGAAAATGGTGGAAAGAAAAGCTTTTCTTGCCAAACCAAAGTGTTAACATCGTGTGTCCCAATGAGGAGAACATGGTTGTAGTGCCCAATCATAAAAAGAATAGAGATCATTACAAGAATCCTAGTCTGTGCCATTTGATGGACAAACATTGATTATAAGGAAAATGGTGGAAAGGAAAGCTTTCCCTACCAAACTAAACATCAATATTGTGAATCCCAATGAGGAGAGCATGGCTATAGTGCCTAATTGCAAAAAGAATTGAGACTATTATGAGAATCCAAGTTTATCTCATTTGACAGATAAACTTTGATTATAAGGAAAACGGTGGAAAAGAAAGCTTTTCCTGCCAAACTAAAGCAACAATATCATGTTTACCAATGGCGAGAACATGATTGTAGTACCCAATCACAAAAAGAATGGAGATTATTATGATAATAAAAGTTTGCCTCATTTCACGGATGAACTTTGATTATATGGAAAATGATAGAAATAAAAGCTTTTCCTGCCAAACCAAAGCATCAACATCATGTATCCCAAAGAAGAGAACATGATTGTAGTGCCCAATCACAAAAAAATAAAGATTATTACAAGAATCCAAGTTTGTCTCATTTCATGGAAGAACTTTGATTTTTAGGTAAATAGTAGAAAGAAAATCTTTTCTTGCTGAACCCAAGCATTAATATCGTGTATGCCAATGTGGGGACCATGGTTGTGTGCTCAATTACAAAAAGATTTGACATTATTACAAGAATTGAAGTTTGTCTTATTTGACAGATGAACATTGATTTTATGGAAAATGGTGGAACAAAAAAGTTTTCTTGCCAAACCAAAGCATCAATATCGTGTATCCCTAATAGGAGAACATGGTTGTAGTGCCCAAGTACAAAACACATTGGGATTATTACGAGAATCCATGTTTGTCTAAATTGATGAATGAACATTGATTATAAGGACAATGATGAAAATGAAAGCTTTTTTGGCAAAACCAAAGCATTAATATCATGTATCCCAATGAGCAGAACATGATTGTAGTGCCCAATCACAAAAATAATAGTGATTATTATGAGAATCCAAGTTTGTCTCATTTTACGGATGCACTTTGATTATATGAAAAATGGTAGAAATAAAGGCTTTTCTTGCTAAACCAAAGCATTAACATCATGTATCCTAATGATGAGAATGTGGTTGTAGTGCCCAATCACAAAAAGAATGGAGATTATTATGAGAATGCAAGTTCGACTTATTAGACAAAAGAACTCTGATTATATGGAAAATTGTGGAAAGAAAAGCTTTTCTTGCAAACCAAAATATCAATATTGCGTATCCTAATGAGAACTTGGTTGTAGTGCCCAATCATAAAAAGTACGGAGATCATTATGTGATTCCAAGTTTATGTCATTTGACACACTAACTTCGATTATAAGGAAAATGGTAGAAAAGAAACGGTTTCTTGCCAAACCAAAGCATAATATTATGTATCCTAATGAGGAGAGCATGGTTATGGTGCCCAATCACAAAAAAAATAGAGATTAATACGAGAATACGAGTTTGCCTTATTTCACGAATGAGCATTGATTATAAGGAAAATGGTGAAAAGAAAAGCTTTCCTTGCCAAACCAAAGCATTAACATAGTGTATCCCAATAAGGAGAACATCATTGTGGTGCCCAATTACAATAAGAATTAAGATTATTATGAGAATCTAAGTTTGTCTCATTTGACGAACAAACATTGATTATAAGGAAAATGGTGGAAAGGAAAGCATTTCCTACCAAACCAAAGCATCAATTTTGTGTATCCCAATGAGGGGAACATGATTGTAGTGCCCAATCACAAAAAGAATGGAGCTTATTACAAGAATCCAAGTTAACCTCATTTTATAGACAAACTTTGATCATAGGAAAAATGGTGTAAAGGAAGGCTTTTCTCACCAAACCAAAGCATTAACATCGTGTGTCCTAACGGTGAGAACGTGGTTATGGTGCCCAATCACAAAAATAATAGAGATTATTATGAGAATCCATGTTCGACACATTAGATGAAATAACTTTAATTATATGGAAAATTATGGGAAAAAAAGCTTTTCTTGCCAAGCCAAAGTATCAATATCGCGTATCCCAATGAGGAGAACATGGTTATAGTGCCAAATCACAAAAAGAATGGAGATTATTATAAGATTCCAAGTTTATGTCATTTGATGCATGAACATTGATTACAAGGAAAATGGTAGAAAAGAAACCTTTTCCTGCCAATCCAAAACATCAATATCATGTATCCCAATAAGGAGAGCATGGTTATAGTGCCTAATCATAAAAAAAATAGAGATTATTACAAGAATACAAGTTTGTCTCATTTCACGAATGAGCATTGATTATAAGAAAAATGGTGAAAAGAAAAACTTTTCTTGCCAAACTAGAGGATTAACATAGTGTATCCCAATAAGGAGAACATGGTTGTAATGCTTAATTACAAAAAAAATTAAGATTATTATGAGAATCTAAGTTTATCTCATTTGAGGATGAATATTGATTATAAGGAAAATGGTGGATAGGAAAGCTTTTCCTACCAAACCAAAGCATCAATACCGTGTATCCCAATGAGAGAAACATGATTGTAGTGCTCAATCACAAAAAGAATGGAGATTATTACAAGATTCAAAGTTTACCTTATTTTACAGATGAACTTTGATCACAGGAAAAATGGTGGAAAGGAAGGTTTTTCTTGCCAAACCAAAGCATTAACATCGTGTGTCCCAACGAGAAGGACATTGTTGCTGTACCAGATCACAAAAAGAATGAAGATTATTATGAGAATCCAAGTCTATGTGATTTGACGAACAAACTTTAATTATGAGGAAAATGGTGGAAAGGAAAGATTTCTCTACCAAACGAAACATCAATATTGTGAATCCCAATGAGAAGAGCATGGTTGTAATACCCAATACAAAAAGAATTGAGACTATTACAAGAATCCAAGTTTGCCTTATTTGATAGATGAACTTTCATTATAAGAAAAATGGTGGAAAAGAAAGCTTTTCCTGCCAAACTAAAACAACAATATCATGTATGCCAATGGGGAGAACTTGGTTGTAGTACCATATCAAAAAAAGAATTAAAATTATTATGAGAATACAAGCTTGTCTCATTTCATGGATGAACTTTGCTTATATGGAAAATAGTGAAAAGAAAAGTATTTCTTGTTAATCCAAAGCATTCATATCGTGTATCCCGATGACGAAAACATGGTTGTGGTGCCTAATCAGAAAAAAGGAATAAGATTGTTACGAGAGTCCAAGTTTGTCTGATTTGATGGATGAACATTGATTATAAGGAAAATGGTGGAAAAGAAAACTTTTCTTGCCAAACCGAAGCATTAACATCGTGTGTCCTAATGAGGAGACATTGGTTGTAGTGCCAGTTCACAAAAAGAATGGAGATTATTACGAGAATCCAAGTCTGTGTTATTTGACGAACAAACTTTGATTAGAAGGAAAATGGTGGAAAGGAAAGCTTTCCCTGCCAAACTAAACATAAATATTGTGAATCCCAATAAGGAGAGCATGGTTATAGTGCCCAATTACAAAAAGAATTGAGACTATTACGAGAATCCAAGTTTGTCTCATTTGACGGATGAACTTTGATTGCAAGGAAAATGATGAAAAAGTAAACTTTTCCTGCTAAGCTAAAACAATATCATGTATGCCAATAAAGAGAAGATGATTGTAGCACACAACCACAGAAAAGAATACAGATTATTATGAGAATACAAGTTTGTCTCATTTCACGGATTAACGTTGATTATATGAAAAATGGTGAAAAGAAAAGCATTTCTTGCCATTCTAAAGAATTCACATTGTGTATCCTAATGACGAGAACATGGTTGTGGCACCTAATTGTGAAAAAGATTGAGATTATTATGAGAATCCAAGTTTGTCTAATTTGATGGATGAACATTGATTATAAGGAAAACGGTGGAAAGGAAAACTTTTCCTGCCAAACCAAAGCATCAATATCGTGTATCCCAAACGAGGAGAACATGGTTGTAGTGCCAAATGACAAAAACATAGAGATTATTATGAGAATACAAGTTTATCTCATTTCACAAACGAACATTGACTATAAGGAAAATGGCAAAAAGAAAAGCTTTTCTTGCCAAACCATAGCATTAGCATCGTGTATCCCAATAAGGAGAACATGATTGTAGTGCCCAATTACAAAAGGAGTTGAGGCTATTATGAGAATCCAAGTTTGTCTCATTTGATGGATGAACATTGATTATATGAAAAATGGTGGAAAAGAAAGCTTTTCCTGTAGAACCAAAGCATCAATATCATGTATCCCAATGAGGCGAACATGATTGTAGTGCCTAATGACAAAAATAATGAAGATTATTATGAGAATCCAAGTTTACCTTATTTCACGGATGAACATTATTAAAAGAAAAATGGTGGAAATAAAGGCTTTTCTTGCCATTCCAATGCATTAACATCGTGTGTCTCAACGAGGAGAACATAGTTGCAGTGCCCAATCATAAAAAGATTGGAGATTATTATGAGAATCCAAGTTTGTCTTACTTGGCGAGCAAATTTTGAATATAAGCAAAATGGTGGAAAAAAAGGCTTTTCCTACAAATGAACGCATCAATATCATTTATCCCAAATAGGAGAACATGGTTGTAGTGCCCAATTACAAAAAGAATTGAGTTTATTACGAGAATCCAAGTTTGTCTCATTTGACAAACGAACACTGATTATAAGGAAAATGGTGGGAGGAATGGCTTTTCTTGCCAAACCTAAGCATTAACATCGTGTATCCTACTGAGAACATGGTTGTAGTGCCCAATCACAAAAAGAATGGAGATTAGTACAAGAATCCAATTTTGTCTCCTTTCACGGATGAACTTTGATTATATAGGAAAATGGTGGAAACAAAAGCTTTTCTTGCCAAACCAAAGCATTAACATCATGTATCCCAATCAAGAGAACACGGCTGTAGTGCCCAATCACAAAAAGAATGGAGATTGTTATGAGAATTCAAGTTTGTGTCATTTGACGGAACAACTTTGATTACAAGGAAAATGATGGAATAGGAAGCTTTTCCTGCCAAGCTAAACATCAACATTGTGAATCCCAATGAGGAGAACATGATTATTGTGCCCAATCACTAAAAAAATGGAAATTATTATGAGAATCCTAGTTTGTCTTATTTCACTGACGAACTTTGATTATAAGGAAAATAGTGGAAAAAAAATCTTTTCTTGCCAAACCAAACCATTAATATCGTGTATCCTAATGAGGATAACATGGTTGTGTGCCTAATCACAAAAAAATGGAGATTATTATGAGAATCCAAGTTTATCTTATTTGACTAGTGGACTTTGATTATAAGGAAAATGGTGGAAAGGAAAGCTTTTCCTGCCAAACCAAAGCATCAATATCATGTATGCCAAAGACGAGAACATGATTGTAGTACGCAATTACAAAAAAAAAGTAGATTATTACTAGAATACAAGTTTGTCTCATTTCACGAATGAACTTTGATTATAAGGAAAACGGTGAAAGGAAAAGCTTTTCTTGCCAAACCAAAGCATTAACGTCGTCTATCCCAATGAGGGGAATATGGTTGTAGTACGCAATCATAAAAAGAATGGAGATTATTATGAGAATCCAAGTTTGTGTCATTTGATAGAGGAACTTTGATTATAAAGGAAAATGGCGAAAAGAAAAGTTTTTCTTACCAAACCAAAGCATTAACATCGTGTATCCCAATGAGGAGAATATGGTTGTAATGCCTAATTACAAAAAGATAAGATTGTTACCAGGTTCTAAGTTCATTTCATTTGATGGACGAACATTGATTATACTGAAAATGGTGGAAAAGAAAGCTTTTCCTGTGGAACCAAAGCATCAATATCGTGTATCCCAACGAGGGGAAAATAATTATAGTGCCCAATCACAAAAATAATAGATATTATTATAAGAATCCCAGTTTGTCACATTTCTCCGATGAACTTTGATTATAAGGAAAATTGTGGAAAGAAATCTTTTCTTGCCAAATCAAACCATTAACTTCATGTATCCCAATGAGGAGAACATGGTTGTAGTGCC
>JBBYHL010429167.1:0-20091 GCA_038381835.1 Adansonia madagascariensis
ATGTAGGAGTAGGACTCACCGAACAAAGCATATGATTCATTTAATAGAAAAGCCGGAAAGGATGCACCACTTCCAAGTGGAAAATTCTAAAATCAGCTCTTTATAGTAAGCTTCCCATCAGCTTAAAACAAAATGAACTTTTGGATTCAAAATTCTTCATCTCAACCATTGCTTATAAAAGAAAAAAAAACTTGGTTTACCTATTAACTGGGTAACATTTAACCTAAATTTTTTTCCTTCTTGTTCATTTGGCTTTTTAGCAGCTAACAATCTCATTCTCTTTCTGTTGGTGATGATGTGTTTAGCTACAGCAGCTTAGATTTCATTGGCATCCATTGTGCTTGCTTTTCTATGGTCTCCAAGATAAGTTTTTTTTTCTTTTCCTTTTCGTATTTTTTATTTTCATAGTATCAAATTTGTAAAAATTGAAAATTTCTAATTTAGGGTTCTTCATCTTAAGAGTTGTAAATTGGGATCTCATATCTTTGGAACATCTTTCTTGGTGCTTTACAGCTTCTCTAGCTTTGAATTGAAAGAATCTGAAAATTATCAGATCATGTCCCCAAAGGATCTAGCCAACTTTGTTCTCTCTTATGGGGCTGGGCTAACTATTAGTATTTTGAACTTTCTTTCCCTTCCATATTATAACTATGGTTCAAGATTTCTGATTGCCTTGATTAATTGCCACTTTTTGTTTTGTTTTTTAGTGCTCTGGGAGGAAGATCAGCACCCTCCTGATCTCACCATTGTTTTTGTTGGTACAGAGGTAATATTCTTGGAATAATTTTTCACATTATTTTTTAAGCTTCACATTTAAGCATCCCTTTTCATCAACAATTCTTGCGTTCAACATGGAAAACAATAATAACAGTAATAGTAATAGTAATAGTTAGGTGCTTCTTTTAATTAATTGTTCATTTCTTTCAAACCATCCTTGTATTTTTCAGAGTGAATCTGCTTACTTTTTTTGAGGTTGCAACTTTCTTTCCACAATATCTAAAATCTAATTCTTTTCAGGATTTTGGATGCCAATTTGGATGTTCCTCATTGCAACAAGAGGTTCACTAGATTCTCCAAGAATAATAAGCGGCTTTATGTTAAGGTTCACCGCACCTACATTTACGGTGGTTATGTTGCCGCATTTATGAGGGTAAAAAATGCTATCCATAATAGTACCTCTCTTTTATTGAATTTAATGATATCATTGCTTATATATTTATACTTTTGCTTTATATTATTAGGAGTCGACTGTGTGTCGAATATGAATGTATATCCAAAATAGATATATTTAATTTTTTTAAGTTTTTTTCATATATTTGGAGGGTTATATCTCCATATCAAAAATTAGTAAAAATATTAATTTCTTACATATATAATATATTTAATAAATATAAAAATAATTTGTAAAAAATTATATTTTATTTTTTATTTTACATAAATACATTATAGTTTCGGTAATATTTTATGTAAATCTATAATATTTGCATGTAATCTAATAATATTTGTATGTAAAAATATACATATAAACATTACCTTCACCCAAATTTATGTGTAATTTTTATAATCTTTAGTTATTATTCTTATCAACTAATAAAAAACATAAATTTTATCATAAAACTAATTTGGATTAATTTATATAATTATTACTAATTTTAACAAATATATTATTAAAATAAAAATATAAAAATTTCTTGACTTCAAAAATTAGTAAAAATATTAGTTTCCTACATATAAGATATATTTAACAAAAAACAAAAATAATTTGTAAAAAATTATACTTTATTTTTCATTTTACATAAATACATTACAATTTCAATAATATTTTATATAAATTTATAATGTTTGTATATAATCTGGTAATGTTTATACGTAAAAAATTACATATAAACATTAGCTTCAAAAATTCTTTACAAACATACATTACTTATGATACATATTATATACAAACATTACCTTCCCTCTAATATTATATATAATTTTTGTAATAATTAGTTGTAATTCTTACCAACAAATAAAATTTTTAAATTTTATCATAAAATTAATTGTTTTATTACTATAATATAATTATTACTAATTTTAACAAATATTATTAAAATAAAAATATAAAAAAAAATTTGACTTCAAAAATTACTAAAAATATTAATTTCCTACATATATAATATATTTAATGAAAAACAAAAATAATTTGAAAAAAATTATACTTTATTTATTCATTTTACATAATACATTACAATTTCAATAATATTTTATGTAAATCTACATGTAATTTGGTAATATTTGTATGTAAAAAATTACAAACAAATATTACCTTAAAAAAATTTTTATACATATACATTTTTATAATACATATTACATAAAAAAATTGCCTTCAGCCTAATGTTATTTGTAATTTTTGCAATGTTTACTTGTAATTCTTACCAACTAATAAAAATTTTAAATTTTATCATAAAATTAATTTTTATTAATATACCATAATTATTACTAATCTTAACAAATATATTATTAAAATAAAAAATATAAAAAAAATTTAACTTAAAAAATCACTAAAATATTAATTTCCTAATACATAATATATTTAATAAAAAAGAAAAATTATTTGTAAAAAAATTATACTTTATTTTTCTTTTTAAGTAAATAAATTACCGTTTCGATAATATTTATATGTAATCTTGTAATATTTGTATGTAAAAAATTACATGCAAACATTATTTTAAAAGATTCTTTACACACATACATTACCTATAATAAATAATACATGCAAGTATTACCTTCATCCTAATGTTATCTGTAATTTTTGTAATCTTTAATTGTAATTCTTACCAACTAATGAAAATCTAAATTTTACCATAAAATTATTTTTTGTTAATACAATATATTTGTTACTATTTAAAAAAAAACATAAGTAAAATAAAAAACATAGAATTTTTTTAACTTCAAAAATTACTAAAAAATTAATTTTCGACATATATGATATATTTAATAAAAACATAAATGATTTCCAAACAATTATGATTTATTTTACTTAAAAGAATATTTCACATAAAAACATTATTATTTCGGTAATTTTTTATACAAAACTGTAATGTTTGTATGTAATTTGATAATACTTCTATGTAATTTTTTACATATAAATATTATCTTTAAAGATTCTTTATATAAATGCATTACTCATAATACATATTACATATAAATATTACCTACACTCATATCATATATAAACATTACCTACCCTCTGATTTTATGTACGTTGTAATATTTTTGTAAATATAATAAATTATGATTTGCAACTTTCATTATCTTTTATGGAATATATCTAGAGTATATTTGTAGTTGTAAGAAAAATATGTAATAACTTTTTATATTACTTATGATAATAAATGCAATGTAATAGATAATAAATGTAATGTAATGGATAATATAATTTATGTAACTATAATATTTTATGTAATACTATTTTTTTATTACCTATTAGTAATATATTTATGTAACCTATAAAATTTTTATGTAAATGTAATAAATTTTATGTATTACAATTTTTATTATTTTTATCATAATTTATGTAAATAAATAATATATATATGTATTTGGAAGAAGAATGTTAAATGTTTATTTATAGTAGCTATGATGATATACCTATGTAATTGATAATATACTTTATGTAATTGTAATATTTTATGTAATACTATTTTCTATTACCTATTAGTAATATATTTTTACAACTTACAAAATTTTTAGGTAAATATAATAAATTTATGTATTACAACTTTTATTATTTTCTATCGTAATTTATGTAAATAAATATTGTATGTTTGTAATTGTAATAAAAATATGTAATACTAACTCTTATCACAAATTATAATAATTTATATAATATATAATATAATTTATATAATACATAATATTTATCGATAATTTTAATTTTTTTAATTATAAAAATTTATATAATTTATAATAATTTTATGTATTATTACCAAAACCGTACCATGAAAAACGTTTCCTAAAAGCTACCTTTCCAAGTGCCAATAACTAAGCTCAAAAGTGAGGGGCAGGCCATGGACGAAAGTGAACTATACACTACTTACCGGATGCCAGGGCAGCGAAAGACCAGCAGGAAGGCTTTAGCGGTAAAGTACGATAATTTTACATAGGTCAGTTCCAAGGTCAGGGTTGGATCCTGCAGAAGTTTGGGTATTTGTTTTTTTTCATAATTTTTAAATTCGTATAATTGATATAAAATTTGAATATATTTATTTTTTATATTAAATTTTAATATTATTATTTAAATTAAATAATATTATTTGTCGAATATTTAAATTTATTAAATATTTAAATTCAAATGTCATTTTTTTATAAAAATATAAAATCAAATAAAAATCAATTTAAAAGTATTTAACATAATTAATTTATTATTATATTTTTTTTTGAAACTTTTTAAAATTATTACTAAATTTCAGTATACATGATATATTTTGATTTTAGTAACATTATTTTTAAAATTTAAGATTAATTCATTTGATAATATCTTTAATAGTTAACCTTGTAAGTCAAGTTCAACTCTCCACAGCCATAGAATTTTGCATTTTATAAATAAATGTATGAAACACACCGAAGAGTAGTGAATATCTAAACCGCACTAAACCCATTCCTACTGCTTCATACCACCTACCTTGTGACTTAATGCATGAGTTATAAAAATATTTTAAAAGCTCTTGTTTTTGAAAGTACAACCCAATCTACATTTTCATTCCTAAATACCAAAATCTACATCAGAAACCTGTTGTAATTTTGAAAATAGAAGAAAAAAAAAAAAAAAACCAAAAGAAAGGAGAAAAGTGGGAACTTACTCGAAGGAAACTAAAGAAGGAAAATGTGATGATATAATATTTTCCCATTCACTTTGTTGCATCACAAATCCAATGATAAGGTTGACAGCACTGTACTGCACTGCACTAGTAACAATGCCCAACGTTAGGAATGCAGTCTTACACTTTTTTTTTCTTGTCTTGGGAGATCAATTAGGACCACAAAATTGTAAATTTTCAACTTTCTTTTTTCATGCAAGATATATACATGAAACAACTCTATCTCGACACTTCTATAAAGCCTTTATAACAACACTAAAATTTTAAAAAACCAAAAAAAAGGAAAAAAGAAAAGAAAAGGGGAATTTATATGAATTACATTTTCAAAAGTATAAAAAAAAAAAAAAAGAATTCATGACTTTCTTTTGGCAAGATCAATAAACCACAGTTCTAATGCCACTTTATCTAGTTCTTCTTCTCATAGGCGAAAGCTCTTCATCTATGGCTTTTCTCTTGTTATTGCTGGATTGTTGTTGCAATAACTGTTGTTGCTGCTGCTGCTGATCTTTTCTTTGTTGTTTTTGTGATTGAAAGGTCGCCTTTTCTTCTTGCTTCTCTTGTTTTTGATTCTGATCCTTGAATTTAGTTTTCAACAAATGGGGCCTAAGTTTACTCAAATCTGATAACCTGACTGGTTTCAAGAAAAATTCTTCTGCACCTTCTTCTAAGCATCTGGAACAAAAAATTATGGCAACAAATAAGTTTCACCCCAAAAAATCAAATCCCCCTTATCCTCTTTATTTTACCATAAAAGCAAATTTCAAATACTTTCTATTATTTGATTTTGTCTTTTTACCTGCTGATCCTTGAAGGAACATTCTCAGATGACATGATAACTACCGGTATGTTTTTTAGAGATGAAGATTCCTGCAAGAACATCATAGAAGAAAAGTACTGTAAACTTCCCAGATCTGTTTCGCAATATGGAAAGCAAATAGGTTTGGACAAAATTCTCCATGGACAATAAGAAATCAATATAAATCAAAGAAAGAGAAAAGGCAAATCATGAAATCATATTTCCATTGAATATGTTGAACCTGATTTCACCTTTGGTTAAAAAGCAAGTGGCAAAATAATTCCAAAAGATGTTTTTGATCTTTCTCAAGCAAGTGGCAACAATAGGACCCAAATTGGCAACTTTTTTCATTACAAAATAGCATAGTACTAATCTGGCAATAAAAAATCTCAAATCTAGATTTAAAAAAAAAAAAAAAAAAAACCCAGATCCGAAAATTTCCTGGCTATAAAAAATGATCTCAAGGGATGGAGACCTGAGGACAATAATAGGGGAATATAATGATGAAAGAGAAAAGAAACAATGAATAGAAACAAAGCACACCTTGATTTTCTTGAGCAAATCATAGCCTGTCATGCCAGGCATACAGTAATCTGTAATAACAAGATTCACTTCAACTTCCTGGACACAACAAAAATAAGCAGAAAAAATTTACAAACGAAGAAAAGGAAAAAGGTAATCTCAAATATTAAAAAGAAAACTACCAACCTGGTGATTGTTAGGAGAAACAGAGGGTGAATTGGAGTTTGTAGTGTCATCTTCATGTAAACCCAGAAATTCTAAAGCTTTACTGCCTGAATCAACTGTGGTAACTGCCAGTGAAATCAAAATCATAGATGACAGTCAGAAACTCTAAAGCAAATAATAATAATAATAAAGGCAATGAAACCCATGATTCATGAAGGAAAATTTTTCCAAGTACCTTGATAGGAAGAGGTTTTGAGTAGCCTTTCAATGAGCTTTCTGTCTACGATGCTGTCATCAACAGCTAGAACATGAAACCGTGACTCTGCTGCCATGCCCATTCTTCCAATTCAAGATCCAATCCTAAAACCCAAAGATAGAATAATACGTATTGAGAGTAATGGGATTGAGAAAGACTTTTCTGAGGATGGGGGTTGGCTTTTTATTTGTTCCGGAGGTTCAAAGAAGGGTGGCGGTGGTGAAGAAGATAAAAGCCTTGCAGTGAAATAAGACCCATCAAAATCCACACCCGACAAAGCAAGATCCGACCAGATTTCATCCCAAATCTTGCAAAATTTCCAAGTTGATTGATTTTGAATTACAGGGTCAGCAATGAAGAAAAAAATAGAAACGGAACGAGAAATATAAAATGAATATAATAATGAAACAAATCTGAATGAGGGATTTTTTGAGAGAGAGACGGGGAGGTGGTCTCAAATATTAATTGAAGAGCTTGTCTTTCGTAATAAATTTTTTAATTTTATAAATTGGATTAAAGGATTATAATATAGTTTATTTTTATTTAATTAATTAATAATAATAAAAATTTTTGAATATTAATTTAATTAATGAATTTTAAAAAATTAAATAAATTTATAAAATTAGGGAGTATTAACGTCTTCTACAAAATAAAAATTACACATTTGTTGAAAATACTATTCATCTTTTTAAAGAACTATATGTATTTAATTTTTTTTATAAAAAAAAATTCCACTCGGGGATGAAAATATTTTTTTTAAAAAAATATAAATAATACGCTAAAAAAAGATAAGTAGTTTTGTAGTAAGTAGTAATTTAAAAAAAAAAAAATTACTAGAAGGTGAGTAGTTTCCTTGCTAGATAGTTATTTATTAAAAACATAAAAAATTTAAATACTTTTAATTTTATTTTATTACTATAATTTAAATTTTGTTATTTTTTTTTTAACTGAGTTGATGTTAGTGCTTGTAAAATCAACTTGATAAAAAATTTTATAACTCGTATACTTATAAGAAACCAAGAAGAGGAGAGAGGGAAAGAAGAGAAACCATTGCTGGGGAAGATTGTGTTATAAATATAAGAAAAGGAAAATGGAATTAGAAAAACAGAGAAGAGAGTTTCGGAGTTAATTTTTTTTAGCATAGGTCTAGTTTTTATACGAGCCCAAGCTAAAATATTTGTCCAATTTCTTTTAAATATAACATGTAACCTATCAAGATTGAAGAGATAATCAAACCTTGCACATTTCTACATTGGATGAAAGATAAGAGAGAAGGGTCAGACGAGAGTAGAGGGATGCAAAGGGAATAAGGATGTAATCGAGCCAAAAGAGCTTAAGTATCAAGAAATTTGAGATCAATCGAGGTTTATTTTTTATTTCGAATTTGATTTAAGATAAAAATTTAATTACTCGAATTCACTAAATTTGACTTACTTAAATAGTAAAAAGATAAGTTACTTTTCATCTTTTACTTGAAATTTTATTATTTGTGTTTGAATTTGTGTCAGAGATTAAACTCAATTTTTATTTGACTTGATCATTTATGTTTGAATAAGCAGAATTTCAATGGTTAAAGATTATTTGGTTGTTAAGTTTATTTAATAATTATTGTTAATGGGTAAGAAATCTTAGATTTCTTAATGATCAAGTAATAGGTTTTATAAATATGAAGTGGGTATTAACATTTAAAATTATAAAAATCTATATGGGAAATGGGTATATGGAGATGAAAAGAAGAGTTCAGTAAAACATTAAATTAATAAGATTCCATATGTTTAAATAAGAAGAAGGATGAAATTGAGGTCCAAAATATTATCTCTTGCATATATGATTTATTTAATGTTGATCTTGGGTTGGAATGCATTTTTGCTTCAAATTTTCTAATAGTTCTAGTTGAAGTTCAAATTAAAATTTTTTTTATTAATTAAAATAATAAAAAATATATAAAACTTAAAAAACTCAATTAAATTATAAAATACTCGAATGAATATTAAAATATTTAAATTTAATTTATTCAATAACTTAAGTTTGACTATATAATTACCAATTAAATTTAAATTTTGTAAATCAAAGTGGAATAATTGAGACTACGGTTTTTCATTTATAATTTAAAAAACGAGACAAGAGAGTCAAGCGCGACGCATTAAATTCCCCCTAAGAGATACACTAGAGGTGATGTATTCCGAGGCACCTTTTTCCCCAAACATGAAATCATGTGGCGCTTGCTTGGTATATCTTTGAACAGTTGGGTTGCGTGGGAATTACCAAAGACCCCAAAAAAATAATAAAATAAAATAAAAGAAAGAGGGAACCAATTGCTTTTGATTCCATGCATGTCCATTTCTCTATCCTTTAGCGAAATGGCAATGGTTAACACTTAAAACTTCGACTGAGCAACTTTAACTCATTTCATTTCATTTTCTTTTCCTTTTTTAACTGGATTAAGTTTCACCTACAAGCTCTAGAAACACCCAAATCCTACTTTTTAAATGTTTAATTTCTAAATCAACCATTTGAATGAACTAATTTAATTAAATCTTATCATAAAGCTAATCAAATCAAATTCTATTGTTCATGAATGAAAATAAAATTCCTTGATTCTATTATTCTAGTCTTTTTTTACTGTTGGAATTTGAAATTGAATTGACAACTTAAAAAGAGTTTTATATTTTGAAGGAAGATTTTTCTCCTCTTCCTTAAAAGACTTATCTCATGTGTTTCATTTTTATATGACACTATGATGAAGAAATTTTCACTATTTAAAGCATTAGAAAGAAAATATATTAGATGGAGAAAGAATAAGCTATCATGTTTCTTATGGGTGGGAACGAAGACAATATTTTTTTCCCAAAAGTAAATATATATTGTATTAGTTATGCCAAATGAATAAACTTTCCAACGACAATACAAGACTCATGATTTCAATTATTTTATAGAAGAGAATAATTTTTAAATTTTATAAATGAGATTAAAAACATGGCACATATTTTAAAATATATTAAAAGTGTTTCATCATTAGTCAATTAAAATCAAATTCAAAATTTAATATGCATTTTATGTCAAACTTAGAAATGTTTTTGTGTCAGGTCATAGTCAAAATTTTTTGAATTCTTTATCTATGTCTGAATTTGACTTGACCTAGCTCATAAGCTCTCATTACTATTTAAAAAATTTTAAAAGTTTATTTTTATATTATTTTAATTAAATTAAATAAAAATATTTTTATTCATTAAACAGTAAATCAAATCAAACCAATCTAATCTAATTGCAAAAATTATTACTCAAGCTCAACTTATTTTTATTTGATCTATAGAACTAAATGAATTACCCAACCCAATTGTTTATGTTTTGTAAGCATTGGGAGAATCCAATATCTTTGATGCTCCGTTTCAACACGTTCTATCTTGTCGGGCTCGGCATTCTGGCTCTCTCTTCCCTTTTAATATATATATTTTTTTCCCTTTCAATTGTTGGTAACGAAGATATGTTGTTCAAAATTTAATTTGGTGCTGATGATTTGAAGTGTAAATTTTTATCACACTATTTAATTATGTTAAATTATAAAACTTCACTAATTTTGTTTAAAGAATTCCTATATAAATCTTACTTTTATATAAGTAGTTTTATATTTAATATATTTTTTAAGAATTCCTATATATTAAAAAATTTTAATTTACTTCACCAATTTTTAATTAAAAATTTTTATATAAGTAGCTTTATATTTAATATTTAATATGAGTTATCAATTGCATCGAAAAAATTAAATCATTTAAAATTTTCATATTTAACACAATGAAAATTTTCAGCACATTGCTAAAGACACCTCTTAGTAAATCTAATTTAAACAACAAAATATTTTATTTTGAAGCTCCTTTTTCGAAATCCATGTAATTATTAAATTATATTTCATTTTGCTTTTTTTTTTTTAGCTGTGTCTCTACCCTCATCACAAGGATTTCCATTATTTATAAAAAAAAAAAAAATCACTTATTTAACGTTTGTATGATTGATATATATATATATATATATATTGACATCTATGATTGATATTTTTATTATTTGTAGATTTAAAAAAAAATTATAAAACAAAAAGTAAAAGAAAAAAGCAATACATAATTGTTTTCAAAATATAATATGAACAATTAAAGTATAACTAATCCAATATAGGAGTAAAATTTTACATTTTATCATGTAAAAAGATTAAATATTTTAGGTATAATTCCTAAAAGAATTATTATTTTTAAATCCAAATGTACTTACTTTTTTTTTCTATCGAAGGAAAAAAAGTAAATATAAAAGCATCAATCAAACAAATAGAATCTTTGTTGATGAGAATTTAATAACAAATTCAACAAGTCCCTTTTATATAAATTAAATAATTGATTATATAAGATGATGATCTAAAAGATCTATGTCACTGTTTAAGAATTCCACACGGTTAGTTTTTGGTGGTTGATGGAAACTGCCCATCGTTTGCCCCTAAGAAGTTTCAAAGTCAATCCAGTTTTAGAATTTGTAAAAGCAAATTAAGAAAAATCACTATTTTAATGGAAGTTGAAAAGGAAATTTCACAAAAAAAAAAAAAATCCAAAATCCAAGATTTGGTCATTGATTTTGATTCTATCATGTTTTGTCTTCTTTGTCTTTATATGTAACTCAAGTTTGTTCAAAATTGTCATCAAAGGGGTCAAATAATCTAAAAGCAATTCACCCTCGAGAAACAATTATACTTATTTTAACAAATTCAATTCCTCTGTCAAAATTAAAAAAAAAAAATTATTGCTTGATAATGAAATTTTCAAACTTCGAAATTAATAAGATAAATACATATCCATCACTTTCTCTTTAAAACAATAAAATATTTAATTTACCAAAAAATATATATAATAAGCTTTTGATATTACTTATAAAATTAAAAAAAAAACTCAACTATCAATATATAAAATATGAACTATAATATGAGTATATTTTGGATTTTACCATATCTATACTAATAATCTTAGGAGACTTTGAGCACTGATTAAGAAAAAAACTTGAAAAACTAATTGATAGTAAAGTAAGGGATAATCTTGGTAGGCCAATGTGGCCTAAATCTTGTAATAGTAATTTATTCACTTTCTTCAACATAATTAACCTTTGTAAAAGATGAATAAAGAGGCGAGCTGCCTTTTTTTTTCTTTTATTTGACACTCCGCGTTTCCTTTTCTAAGTTTGTATAAAAGATGGTCCAAACTTTTGTAGGTGCGTTTTTACATTTAGGGAGCAAAATTGATAATAAAATAATAATAAATTAAGTTTGGCACCGACTAACCATGCAGGTCCACTTGAAGGCTTTATTCGTCTCCACCTCATGTCCCCAGAGGCTTAACTCATGGGATCGCCCAAAAAGACCATCAACATTTGGCTTCGTTTGTGAGAATTGATAGCAATCTTACCAACATAACCAGAGAACACAACAGTAGTCACAGGTTCCATTCAACCCTACCCGCGAATGACCTAGGCAACTCATGGGTGTAATACATACAATCTTTACTATTACAGACCTCAAGCATCCCACATGGGATGACTTCTTAAAGATTTATCCCATTTGGACGTAAACATGCAATGATTGTGGCCTCTTCGACGAGCGCCTCCCTTCAAATATGCTTGACTCCTTCTTCCAACACCTCTTATGCACCAAGGAAGAAAACCACATGATCGATAGAGCCCTTGGGAATACCCTCCTTGTTATACCCAACCATTAGTGTAAATGGTGACGTCACCCATGGGTTTCGTATGTTTTTGACCTCGATAGCTATAGTCCCCATGCAACACTCGCTGCATATTCTCACGAGATAAAAAAGCATGGGTGAACTCTAGAAGTAATAGTGTAGCTAAAATTTGCCATGGCCAACAGAACGAGGGATCAGCTTGCCAACTGTATGGATAAAAGGGGAAACCTCAAAAAAGAGCTACTAAAGAAGCTTCATCCCTACAACATCTTTAGAGTTTCAAGGTAACTTGAAGAACGTGCATAAGGCCACAATGGAGGTACTCACTAAGTTGTACAGAGAGTTACATTCTGATCGTTAATGTGGAGTCGATGATGGCCAAAAGAACTTGTATACGACCATTAGACTTGTACACTACTGGTAGACTCAAGAAAGTCCATTGTCAAGAAAACAAGCAAAAAATAGTCCATCAGTTTGATAATGAAGAAACAACAACCTGAGTTATGCTACAAGAAAGGTAAGCATCAAGGATAGGAGAGACTAAATTTGAATGGAAACCCAAAAAATTGAACGAAAAACCCTCAAAAGCCGAGAGCACAGAGGCTCTAAGTGAAACATCTAGTCGATAGATACACTATAATGAAAGATAAGGGCAGCACATAAAAAACAATGGGACTAGGGGATAGCGTGACTTATAAGAGAGCTCAACAACATTTCCTAATGGGTGGATACGACAAGCGAAAGGGCAAGTTGAAATGCACGAAAATCACCCTCAGTACTTCTAAGCCCAAGGCTGCAGCCACAGCCACACTAAAGAGGGACAATCCAGTTTAAATGTTCTTATTTACAAAACTCATTTGCGAAATATAAACTTTCATATATGTCATATGTAACGAGTATTGTACAAACTTAACTATATCTATATAATTCTTTTTAGATAATAATGCTCCCTAACATTCACCAATAGTCTTTAATTGTGAGATTCTAGCATTTATACCGTGGACTGATAGGAACCCCATTAGACTAAAGCAAATCCTAGCACCCTTGGAATCTATTGTGTGGATATCCGTATTATATCAAGGTGAGCGCTTCGCTTAAAGAGCTTAGGGGATGACTCGAAGTAGACTCCTAAGTGACAACCTTTTTAACTTAGTCCATCTCAATCAGCTCCTTCGATATGAGAAAACTTCGAATGTGCTCGCTTATGCATCAGATCTGAGCCATCGACCCCGCATCTTTCTCGAAGAAGATGGCAACGATGAAAGGCAAAATGGACTCATACTTAAAGGTGCGGATGAAAAAATTAATTTTCAATTTTTCATTTTTTTTTTCCTGTAAAACTTCTCCCGTTTAATTTTTCCAAACTAACAAAACTGTTAAAGCTGTCTAAAGAATCTGGAAGCATGATTTAGAATAAATTTGTTTTTAAAATTTAAAATTGGATAGGGATATCTTTTTTAAATTAGATTTTGGTTAAGCTTTAAATACTAACAGATTAAGTTACAAAAAGATAAAGTGTGCGGTCCTACCTCATGTAGACCTCAACACTCAAGCAAAGGCTTAGGTGCCTGCTAGAGCTTAACCTTATATTGGAACTTAACTAATATATATCACATAGTTAAGCCATAAGTTAACAACATGGGATGGCTCATCACCCGACACCAACAATCAAATTTTCTTCCTTTTTAAGAGTGCATTATGAGAATAATTTCTCATTCATTACGAATATCAATTGTACAACATATTTATATACAATATATCTATATATTCGTATTTATATACACTTATTGGCTCATTGATATCCAACAAGTATATCAAATTCAACCCCAAAGAAAAAATTAGCTAGTGGTTTTTATTATCTTATTTCAAAAAAATTAATTTACCAATATACATATATAAGCATGTTAATATATATCATTTTTAATTTTTAATTTTTAATCAATTCTCTAATATGGATACTCTTATTTAGACATGGTACAATTATATGAATATGACATACATCATTAAAATATGATATGGCATGGCATATATACATGACTTAAAATCTATATAATACAAATTAATATCATATCAAAATTAATATAAATATAAGATACCTTAAACATGATTATGATATGACAAAGTATATGATAATGACATGAATAAACTAATTATCAAGTCTATTCTTATTTCATTATTTGATATTAAGCCTTAATTTGATCTTTTGTAATTACCTATGACTCATGACACCACCTCAATCCAAAAGATTATAAGTAAAATTCACATTTAATCTATAAACTTTTAATGAAGTTTCATTTTTATCCATAACTTTTAAAAGTTATATATATCTTATTAAAGTTTTATTTTTATCCATGACTTTTAAAAACTATATTTTTTTAGCCATAATATTTAAAAATTATATTTATTACCCATAACCTTTCAAAAAATTTATCATTCATTCATTTTTAATCAAAATTTAAGGAAAAAAAAAAACAAAATATTCATTCATTGGCATAACAAAATTCATATACCAATTTTTGTTATCTTTAGGCAAAAATCTCTTTAGCATGTGACTTTATAATATATTAAATAATATGTATGGTGCATTTTGATGCATTCAATATGCTATTTATTAATGATAATCATTTTCATGGATAATAAAAAATTTATAAACAAATAAAATCTAAGAAACTCAATTATTGAACCTAATATTATTTTTAAGGATTTAATGTTGAAAATTTTAAAGTACTCACATGCAGTGATCGGGGAATAATAACATTTAAAGAGCAGGTAGTATAACAACATTAGTATATATAAATATTTATAATTATATAAAACAAGTTGTAAAGTGGTACAGTGAACCGCGCACTAAAGCCATTAACTTAATTAGTTTTCAGAGATACGATTGTACTTATGAGATCTCCTCGGAGAATATAAAAAGCTGGATCAAGCCTTGTTTTTTTTGGGGGGGGGGGGGGGTTGGGGCGGGGGCACCTCCAGTTAGCTCTTAATCTAATTGGTATCCCATGATTGAACCAGATTGTAAAATTAATTAATGTTTTTATAAGTGGATAAAAGTTTTGGTATTTACAGGTTAATCAATAATAATATATGATTTTATTTTTTTTATCACAACCGAAATCATTTATAAGAGGCATGGAAAGATAATTTATTCAAAATAAAAAAATATATATTTTAGATAGATATATTCATGGATCAAACAATATGTTAAGTTTAAGATGGGTTTGACTTATCGATTAAGTTAAAACCTCCTCCACTAAACAAAAAAAAGAAAATAAAAAAATAAAAATACTCCTTAAGCAAAATATATGAAAGTTTTATACTTTTCTTAAGCATACTTTCAAATGATTTCATGCCTTGAGATTTTATGAAATTAATTTGCTTTCTTTTTCTATGAACTTGAAGTATGATTAACATGATTACTATTATCCACTAAAGAAGGGTGAAATCCATTTTTCTTTAATATATATTATTATCTTTATTGATATTAAAATTTTGGATAATTCATAAAAAAAGATAAATCATGAAACAAAAGATATGTATATGTATTAATAAAATTATAGTTGTTACATACAGTTTTTAAAAGTAGAATGAGAAATTGTATTTCGGAATTCGCTTTTTGCTTCTACATACTTTTTTGTTTTACAAGCTTACATATTCAATCACTTTATTTTCTCTTTCTTTTATATTTTAGATAATGATAAGATTTTTTTAATTTTTTTTTTATTAATTTCACCTAAGGAATGAATATGCATAGAATCGTTTTATTTGAAAATCTTACGAATGACATTAGGTTATTTTATACAAATATTATAATATTTTTTTATTTCTCCATTTATAATAATTTTTAAATTAATTTTCGAAATAGGCTGCTTATGCTGAAAAGTCGCCATGGAATAAGGCGAGTTAATTAATTAAAAACTCGCCATGCTATATGGCGAGTTTCGAATGAAAGAAAAAATTATCGAGAACTCGCTATTTCTCAATGGGTAAGGAGAGATGGCGAGTTTCCATCACCAATAACAAAAAAAAAATTATCAATATTTGTATAAAAAAATCACGACATTACCTTTTTTCTAATATTGCATCCTTGTTATAAGTGTATGTGAACCGAGCTTAGGTAGTTAGCCCATTTAAATATTATTTTATTATTAAATAACAATTATTATTTAATTTCTTAAATATAAATATAAATTAAAATTAAAATATATTTATTAATCAAATAGTTTAATTGAATCAAATCCAATTAAAATGAAAACTAAAACTAAACTAAAGCTCTACACTTAAATTTGATTCAAGTCAAATCCAACCACAAACTTAATTTTTGCTTTCTAATATTTATTCCTTTTGTTTTTCAATCTTTCATGTTGCAAATTTGCAATAAAGGTTTTATTTATTTATGCTTATTTAAATGTGTCATTTCTCTTCACCATTGTTAATTACTTAGGATTGACAAGTTACATAGTAATAATTTATTTTCAACATGGTATCAATAATTTTTTTATTTTATATTAATTTATTTCTTGAAAACGAGACAAAGACTACAAAAATATAAAATAATATGAATGTGAAGCTTAAGATGCAACTATTTTTAAGAGGTGCTATCTAATAAATTTAAAATTTAAAAATTAGAATTGGCAACCTCTTTTTACGGATTTTTTATATCAAATATAAAAAATAATATTAAGTATGTAAAATTATTATCTTTTTCTTTTTTTCTTTTCAGAATAGGGTTTATATAAAATAGTTATGTTAAATTTTTAATGTCTTTTATTATTACTAAATTTACTTGTGACAAATTCAAGATTTTGTGACCATGAAGTTTAAGATCCTATGATTAATTGATTTATAGAATAAAGAAAACCATGGGCTTGTTTCAATGAACTATTCCTACCCCACCAAAGATGCAAACCACCGTTTTGAGTTTTGACCCTTTAAATAAAAAAGAAACATCATCATGTTTACGTCAACTTTCAAAAATCGTATAAACAAACAAATAAATAAATAAATAAATTTCTTTAATCTTATTTAGATCATGAACAGATATGGTCGCCCATTTCATTAAATAAAAGAAGTTATCAAACTTGAGCAGCCTTTGGCATTTTTTTGGTATTTTTTTTTCCCTTTATTTGAGCCTTGGCATAATAAGTACCTTGTTCTGCTTGCATGTTGCAGCAAAACTATATATTCAGAGAGGCTAAATAATAATAAAAAAAAAGCTTTTAAATTTTGAAATTTTATTTAAGTTTTTATACTTTTATTATATTCAAATATGTCTTTTACTTTTTAATTTTTATTCAAATAAACCTTTAACTTTTGATTTTTACTCAAATCAACCCTTAATCTTTAATTTTACCTAGAAAAAAACTTTTAAATTAAATCAATGTTTTATTTAATATAAGAGTATATTTGATTACAAATTAAAGGATAGTGGCTTATTTGGGTACAACAAAACTATAGAAGTTTACTTAAATAAAGTTATAAAGTTTAGGGGCTTTTCTAATAGTTTAGCTATGTAGATAATTAATTAGTTATAAGGTATAATTGTTCGTATTGTCCTTAAATTTTAAGACACATTTTACATTGGTCCCAAACTTCAAAACATATCAATCAAGTCTTTAATGTTAAAGTTTCGTATCAATGTAGTCATTCTGTTAATACCATTGATGATCAAACCTGATTAGACTGACCAGTTCAATTAAAAATCGGTTGGTCCGTCAGGTTAACAACATATTATTGAAATGTTCAAAACCGCTAAAAAATCAAAAATAAAAAATTGTAAAAATCAATAGAACCGGATTTCTATTTTATTTTTTTTAGAATTTTTTTCTTTAGAATTTATGTATTTATATTTTTATTTATGTATATTTTTAATTTAGATATTTTCCATTTTTTAATTTTTATAATTTTTTAAATTATTTTTATTTTTTAATTATTTAATATCATGGGTAGTTAAACCAATGATTAAACTGATTGAATTGAAAATCGATGATTCAACTGTTTCAATCAGTGGTTCGGTTTTTTATTCTTTGGTTAGTATAAATGTTAGAGTAGACGTTAAAAATGATAGATAACTTGTCATTGTGACTGTTAACCTCACTAGCACTACTTATGTAATTTTTCATTTTTTCCTTATTCCTTTATTTTTTTTTTCAAATCTATTTTTTTTTCTTTTTATAAATAAATAAAAATAAAATAATTCATATTATAATTTGAATTAATTTGTGAAAAAGTAATTAATTTATAGATATATAAAACATTAATTTAAAATTAATTTTATAAAAATTATTTTGCATTTTTTTGTTTCTATCCTTTTTCTTTTTCATTTTCTTTCATTTTAAGTTCTTGATATATAAACTAATACATAATAAAATTTTATATTATAATTTAAATTAATTATATATATTAAATAATTTACAAAAAGTAAAATATTTATTTAATTATTTAATTATTTATTTCTTACTATATTATATTTTTCTCCTCTTTATAAATAAATACAAAAAATAAATAATTATTATATTGTAATTTCAATTAATTATATAAAAATTAAAATATTTATAAAATATTTATTTCATTTAATTTTTTTAAAATATTTAGAGTTTTAACTTTTTTCTCTTTTTTATTTTCCTTTATTTATTTATAAATAAATATAAAGAAAAATAAATAATAATTAAAAACTCAAAATATTACTATACAACTAACAAAAATAAATTATTAATTTTTTATAAAAATAATAGAGATTACAAGAAAATTTTTATTTATTTTTATTTATTGATAAAGAGGATAAAAAAGAAAAATATAATAAAGAAAAATAAAAATTTATAAAATCAATATGAATAAATATTTTACATTTTATTAAATTAATTTAAATTATAATATAATTTATCATTTATGTTTTTCTAATTTAGAAAGATGATAAAATGGGAAAAAAAGAAAAAAAAAGAAAAAACGAAAAAATTAAAATTATTTATATTAAATTAATTTAAATAAGTATTTTATATGTTTATAAATTAATTATATTTTCACAAATTAATTCAAATTATAATATAAATTATTTTTAATTTGTATTTATTTATAAAAAAGAAAAAAAATATAAAATTTGGGAAAGAAAGAAAGAATAAAGAAATAGAAAAAAAAAACCGAAAAAGGAAAGATTACATCAACAATAACATTAACAAACACAATCACATGCCATCTATTATTTAATGCTTATTTTAATTGTTCTACTAACAAAATAACCAAATTGATCTAAAACTTTGAAAAAGAGAACTTAAATGGATACATTTTGAAGTTTGGGACTAATTTAAAATATGACCTAAAATTCGAAAATCACGCAAGTCATCAATCCTTAGTTATAAAATAATTAATTTTGTTTATTAATTTGCTACCCATAATATAGTTAGTCAACCCCTAAGTCAATTTGAAAAATTAACCATTGCAATCTAACATGTTAAGAAATAATTTTTTTCCCTTTAATATATATATATATATATATATGATTTTTAGAATTCTTTTCTGCTTGAATATGTTCTAAGAATAAACTCAATTTTATCCGAGATCGTTTAAATTTCTGTTGCATTTTGATATTAATTTTAATTTAAATTGGGGGCTAAAAATAATTTCCAAGTCAAAGGTTAACCGGTTTAAAATCAATTTTTAAACATTTTTACATCTTCAACTTGTTTGGGCCACTTTTAGGTGGATTAGTTGTCAATTGCCTTAGAGTCCAAATTGTTGTCCAATCCATGTCCAATGTTGTTGTTTTGTTGGGCCTTGAGG
>JBBYHL010429189.1:0-20087 GCA_038381835.1 Adansonia madagascariensis
CTAGCATTCCTATGGTTCTTCGAGGGTGTAGAAAATACTAAAAATTTTCATATTCCTCTAGTCCTCTATTGGGGTATGAAATGAAATTTTATAAAATTTGAGGGCTTAATTGCAATTTTGCATTTTTAGGTAACTTTTGATTTCCATATTACCTATTCAAGGTAAAAATCATCATTTTGTAGCACTTTCAAGTCCTTTAGAGTTATCGAGATGCATTCAAGATAAAGGTAGACCTTATGGGTATTTTGGTAATTGACTATAGTACTGAGTTTAAGGTATTCATCGAGATGTTTTTATGCTAAAAGTGGGCATTTAGAATATGTTCACCTTTTTATGACCATTTTTGAGTTCTTTAAGGCCACCGGGATATTTTCAAGGCAAAGGTAGACCTTAAAGGAATTTTGGTAATTTACAATAGAGCCGAGTCTAAGGTATTCACTGGGATGCGTTTATGCCAAAGGTGAGCATCTAGGATAGGTTCACCTTTTTATGACCATTCTTGAGTCCTTTAGGGTCACCGAGATACTTTTAAAATAAAGGTAGACTTTAGGGGTATTTTGATAATTTATCATGGAATTGAGTCCTAGGTAGTCACCCATATGCTTTTATACCGAAGGTTTGTATTTTGGATAGGTTCATTGTTTTTATGATGATATTGTGTCTTTTAAGATATCAAGATACTTTCATGTCGAAAGCATATCCTAAAGAGATTTTTGGTAACTTTGCATTAAAGTAGAGCCCTTCAGAGTTATTGGGATACCTTTGAGTCGAAGATATTTTGGCGGGCATGTTGGTCATTTTGGCCAAATTCGGATCGTTAGAGTTGAGTTTAGTACTTTTCTTCTAAATCAAGTCTTTAGGTAATATTTATATACATAAACCAGAATGTTTAAAAAAGTAAAGTAATATCTTTGAGTTAAAGTAATACATGAAATTTCTCTTAGATTTGAGAGGGGTTCTATGGATTATTTTAGTAATGAGATATCTTTTTCAAAGTGAAAATTAGGGTTTCTATAAATTTAAAAAGAAATAAAGCCTTTTGCATTCTTCTGTCCCGCTAGCAGGGTGCAAAAGATATTTTGATTTTTAAAATCTTTTATGTTCTTCTGGTTTTCTAATGGGGGTATAAAAGAGAATGATAAAAAACTATCGTGGAATGATAAAAAACTATCGTGTTCCACTAGTCCTCTAGTATGATATGTACGAAATTAAAATTTTCAAAAGTTTTAAAAACCCTATTTTCTCGACATGAAATAATAAATTGGTTTCACAAAATATTATTTTGGGAATTATAATTAAATTTCAGATGTTGAAATCAGATAAAAATTAAAATTCAAGTTAACATGTAATTAATAAGGTATCGATTTTTGGGCATCATGAGAGGATTGGTCCTATTGATCCTTGAACCTTTCTATATGATCTCTAGCATGATTTTGGACCTCAGAGTTGGTATTCTAGGTTTTCATAACCCTTGAAATACGACTCTGGTGGGTGATCAATCTAACCTAGCCCACATAGATTGGTGGTGACTCTAAATAAATAGTCATTTCGTAATGAATATTTAAGGCTAAGTCAAGTAAGCGATTCATCTCAACCGCCCAATCTTCAGAGATGAGAAAATATTAATAATGATATGGCCCATAGATATAAGAGAATATAAAATAGTGATATATCAATAAATATAGGAACGAGGGCCTTTTAAGTCAGGCTTGGTCAAGATTCATACCAGGGCTACGTTGCGGCAGCTTGGTGACTACACTAAGGATATCTTTTTAGAGAGTCAGCCTAAAATTAATTACATGTTAACTAAATTTTAATTAATTCAATTTCAACTGGTATTTAATTTTAAATTCCTTTTTTTAAGGAAAATTTTTTATTGTTTAAAATTTATTTTGCATTGATCTTTTTGTGTTTTCTTTTTGTCTTTTGGGGATTAAGACAACGGGTTTTATTTTTAATGTTGTCATAAAAAGGTATGTATGCCCTTTTTCACACACTATGCAAATGAGCAGTAGTTTCTCCTCCATAAGATATGGAGAGGGCATAGGTACCTAATATTTTAAGAGAGGTGAAGTACCTCTGCCTTCTGAGGTAATAGCCTCTGTCTAGGCCAGCGAAAATCCTACTAGGTGTAGATTCTTACGCTTTCTTGAAATGTTAACCTCGTTATAGGCAGGAAAGATACGCCTACCCGAATTAAACCTATTCCGATATAAATCCGTGATAGATAACGATAACGCACTTCACTAGTCCTTTGTTGGCTCGGGGAATTCAAGAACCTAATTTAGGTCTAACCTAAACTTCATATAGTGAACCATACTAACCTTCTAGTCAAAACCATGCCCGACTTTAGGTGTCACCAAAATTAGGGATACATGAAGGGATAAAGCTCGGATAAAGCTATCTCTTTTTCTTTCTCTTTATTTTCATACTTCTATTTATTTGGATAAATTTAATATTTTATTAAAATGATTTGTGTTTTTCATTGCTTTAAAATTTATTTATTTAGTTAATTTTGATACTTTATTTGAATAATTTATGATTCTCACTGTTTCAAAATTTTATTTGAATTTAATATCTTTTACAATACTAACTTTTTTTTCTTTTTTAGTGCATTCTTTTTTCCTCATATGCACACAAGAACACTTGTTTTTTTTTTTTTTAAAAAAATTTACTTAGATTAATTTTCATCTAACATTATAGCCAAACCAATACATGCAGTGATTATTTCCAAGGAATTTGAAGAGGTTCATTTTGAATCCAAATTCAATTAGAAAGAGGATGAGGATTGTATACTGAGGGGTTTTGTGTCAGAGTTGTCGAAGATCATGCATTTAGACCTCCGTCAAAATAATTTCAGAGAGTTAGCTGAAATCTGGGATCATTGGGGAAATTCAAAGCAAACTCAATTTGTGGAAGTATAGACATATTGCTCTCTTACTCAAAATACACATGGATGAACAATTAATCAGGGCTGTGATTGAGTTTTAGGATCCATCATTTCAATGTTTCTCATTCAATCAACATGACATGACTCCAACTATGGAATAGATTTTGGCTCTTCTTGGTCTTGGGCCTTTGGAAATGAGACCCATCTATTACAAGGCGTGCAATTTGACTAGCTTTCATAAAAAAAATTGTGTAATATTAGATCTGGATTTTAACGTTGACCAACATCATGTAGAGCAAAAAGGGAACACCAATGTTATTTCGTGGTAGTTTCTATGAAAATATATCCAAGTGTGATCCGACATTGAGAAGGCTCTAAGACGTATTCGCTCTTGCTATATACAAGATGGTTTCTTCTCAAGAATGTTAGGGTATGTGGAGGCGGCAGTAGTGGATTTATTTGGGTGGTTGAAAGGGACCATGCATCCAGCTCTAGCAATTTTAGCTAAGATGATTTGAGCACTCAATACATGCTGAAATGAGGGTTAAGGGAGATTCTTTAAAAGTGTTTTGTTGTTGTATATCTGGGCCTAAATTTATTTTTAAGGAGAAAGAGTAGAAAAAGTCAAACTTTACTTTTGGCATTCTATGCTTTTTCAGGAATTCATCAAAAAAGAGTGACCCAAGTCCAGAACTAAGAAATAATGGGTTGAAACATTTAAGAACTTGGCTTCTAATGATATAACTGGAGGGCACCTTGGTTTTCACCAAAACACTTTTTTTTATCGATGTGATAATCTGCTTATGCCTTTACTTGGCATATGGGGCACTGAGGGATATGCATTATTATTGGTTTAGAGACTATATGGGTCACAACATTTAATCCCCATGACCTCAAATTTAGCTAGTGTGGGTTGTGGACTGAGAATATCAAAGGGAAGATTATAAAATGTTGCTTCAGACAGTCACTTTACATTGGATAAAGAGGCATAAGTCGAGTTATGTGCATACACGAATAAGACCACTCCAGTGAATGATGCTTGGAGGAGAGTCCAAGGCTATAACATAATCCTTCTAGGCTTACATAAGACCATTCCTCGAATATCTATCCAACCAGAGCCTGTCATGCCATCTGAGATTGATTTGATTAAAGAGGAAGCTGCCAGAAAACAAAAGAGAATAAGTGACGAGAATCATTAGTTCTAAGAGAAAGTGGTTTATTTATGAATGGAGATGGAAGCAAAAAGAAAAAAAGTTAAAAGAATGGAAGCAAAGTACAATCTAATGAAGAATGACTGGATTGAGCAGAACGAAAAGATAAAGCTTGCTGGGATATCTGGGAGTTCCAGTAACACTGCTAAGGGAATGAGAGAGGAAACGCATAAGTTTAGTGAAAAGTTGAGAGTATTGAAGGCCAAAGCTTTGGAGGAAAAAGTCAAGAAAGCTATTTCGAAAGAGACAGAAGAGAGCATATTGATACACATCTTCAGTTAAGGACGTTTATGGAGAAAAATGAACGACTCCAAGCTGCCATGGACCAAGAGCATGGAATGGTATCTTGATCGCTTTAAAAAAAGACAAGGCTTACGATAACACTTGTAGAGATAGGACTAGAACTAAAACGTAGAGGAGATGACATTTGTGCCTTGGTACAAGCCAACTAGATCTAGATGCATATTGGGCTGATAAACTATGATGCGCTGAAGATGATGGTAGAAGGTGATAGTTAATTCTTTCGGCCGACATATGTACATAGATAATCTCATAGAGATGATCCACTCAATCATCATCCAAGCAAGGAAAATGGTGGAAAGGATTAAAGTCTTACAGATGTAGATTAACCTCATAGAAGAACGTAGGCATATTATACTTCAATTTTTGGATTAGGCTAAAAAACAATATGATTAAGTTGGGACTTTCGTTGGATGTAATCCCTACATGATCAACAATGTGAATATGTCGTTAGTCATAAAGTTAATGGAAAATTTTTGAGCTCAAAATCTTTTGTTAGATCAAACGTCCCTGCAAATGCATTCACATACTCATACCATGCTTACATATACCCATATATATACATAAATATGTACATAAATACATGATTATTAATTTTATTAGTTCATGAATAAAATATAATGAACTCAAAGAAATTTGGAATTCTATTAAGGTTCCAACATTGCAAACCTAGAGAGATCAACTTAACCACTACCCACTCATCGATACTATACTAGATTTAGAATAAGAAGAATGGCTGAGGACCACTTGGAAAGATTGGAAAAATTAGAATAAAGTCACCTACATGCCCAAGAGGCCATGCTAAAAAGGCATGAAGAATTACAAGCTCATATCACAAGGACAATGGAATTGTTAATAGCAAGGAAGCCAATTTGCCAACAGCCAAAGGCAAATATTGATACTTTTGCTAGGTGATCCAAGAGGGTACCAATTAAGGAACAGACAACTAACACTCAAAATGCATAGCTAGCTATATCCAAAATTTGCAACAAAATGTCCTTGCAGCTAATCTACCACTAGTTATCATTATTAACCCTAATGCTTTTTTGTAAAGGTGGGTGCAAGAACCGTAGTCTCTTAAGAAGAATCGACAGGCCCTAGTATTGATGAAGAGGAAAAGTGTAAACAAGAGGGTAAATAATAGGCTGAAGCAAAAATTGGAAATAAAAGTTATAGCTCCTTAAGAGATGGGTGAAATCCATTTAAAGGGCCAAACTATATAGCAGTGTGGATATCGAAGACTTTAGCCTAATTCAAGATTTAGTCCTTCCACTTAAATTTAAAATGCCTGAGTTTAAAAAGTACAAGGGCACTATATCTCCTCAAGCACACATTAAAATGTTCATCAAGAAGATGGCTGGCTATGCCTAAAATAACCAGCGTCTGATCCACTGTTTTCAAGAGAGCTTGTTTGGACATGCATTGAAATGGTACAATGATTTGAACAACACTCAAATATTAATGTGCCAAAGCATTTCTTTAGCAATATAAACACATGGCCAAATGGATGCCTAATAGACTGACTCTCTAAAACATGGAGAAAAAATCTACAAATCTTTTAAAGAGTATGCGCAAAAATGGAGAGACATGGCCTCTTAAGTTCAATATTCGCTGGTTGAGAAAGAGACCATAATGCTATTCATGAACACATTGTGTCCTTCTACTACGATAAGTTGGTAAAAAATGTGACTAAGAATTTTATGGATTATTATTTCTAAAGAGCTGATTAAGACAACTACAAAGGCTAAAAAAATTATAATTGGGGAATCCTTTATTAGAAAAAAATCAATACCGAGACAAAATTAAAAAGAAGCATTGTCTATTAAATATGTCGATCAGCCATACCATCAAAAACCTTGTCCCTATTACTAAAACCAAAAGTAGCAAACCTAAAATACCTATTCTTTTAATATATTCCCAACTCTTACTCTAACATCACCACAAACTACCATTCCAAACCCTCCTTTACTAAACCAACCAAGACCAAATGTTAATCCAATAGCCTAAAAAGCCAACTGACCTAGACCTCACTATGATCCCCTTTCTTACTCTTATAAAGAAATGTTTGATAAGCTCTTTGAGGCACAATTAGCGGCCTCTATTTTTCCAAACCATATAAAGATAATTACCCTAGCTGGTATGACCTAAATATTCATTATGAGTATCATGCAATAACAACTCACTTAATTAAAAATTATTTAACCTTCAAGCAAAAGATCTAAAGTCTTCTTGAGAGGGTCGCCTTTCGATTCGATAATATGCCCCAAGAACCTAATATGGTAGCAAATCCTTTACTTGATCACGAGCCTAGGGTTAATGTTCTGATTGTTGAAAAGGAACTATGAGGGAAGTCAAAGTTCCAACAAGTTAGAGCTTCAATCAAAAAAGTATAGGAATCCTGACTGAAAGCAAAATCCTTAGTTAGAATCATGAAGGCATCAAAAGTAAGTTTGATTTTGGTGCTAACTTCTACAAATTCCATATGACTTTAGGACATACCTTGTAAAGTTGTCCAAACTTTTTAGCCATTATCCAAAGAATGATGGACAATGGTGAAATTGGGTTCTATGAAGAAGCCAGACTAAGGGAAAAAAAATCAGATAACATGGCCAGTGAAAGATCATCATAACTACCCTATGGCATTGGTCGCCCGCTTATTATTCATCGCAACTAGCCAAAGGCCACACCTCCTAAGATAGCAATTACTCCCAAACTCATTATTAGAGAACCAAAACCATTTTCATATCAGAATACCAAACAGGTATTGTGGAAATATAATGGTAGGGTGACAACTCTAGAAGTTGTTATGAGCCAATTAGATGCTATTGACGTTACTGGGGTAAGCCATGTGATAGGTAATGGTTGCATCCATGGTTCAAAAACCAGTGAAATTGATGCCAAAGCGACAATCAAAAGGACAAATATTCGAAAAAGCAATGGTTACTAAAGATAGTTACTAAGGAAAAAGAGGTGGTCAAATTCCTTAAGTTTATTAAACACTGTGAGTATAGCATGTGAAGCAGTTAAAATAGCAACTAGTAAAGATTTCTCTGTTAGCACTGTTGCTCAGCTTAGAAGCACATTGGAAGCCTTTGTTGAAAGTGCTCAACTAGGCTTATATTTCTTAAGACATCTCCATAAGTAAATTGGATCGCATGGTAAATAATATTACCGTCGACAATTTTATTTCACAGTGATGATGAAATTGCACCGGGGGCAACACTTCAATGAAAGCTTTCCATATCAAAACTCACTATAAACGAACCATATTGCCCAAAGTCTTCATTGACAATGGATAGACTTTGAACATAATATCATTAATCACATTGTCTTGCTTGCCAATTCATGCCAGCTAGATCAAGCATAGCATATAGTCGTTAGGGTATTTAATGGGACAAAGAAAGAAATTAAAAGAACTATTTCGATCACTTTAAAGATTGGCTCGTGCCCATTTGAGATTGAGTTTCATATAAGGGACATCATTCTAGCATGCAATTACTTGTTGGGATAATCGTGGATTTGTTTTCCCAAAGCTATCCAATTATCTCTACATCAAAGGTTAAATTCATAGTTGATAAAAAGCTAGTTAGCCTATTTGGGGAAGAAGACATCTTGGCCATAACTTATACCAAAGCCCCTTATGTTGTAGCAAATGTTAAAGTTGAAGAGTGCTTATTCAGATCTTTTGAAATTGTTAACGCCACCTTTGTTGCAAAAGGTTCTATAATCCTGAAACTCTGACTTTCAAAGAGCAACAACATAAGTCTTAAACTTACAGTCGAGAAAAAAGCTTGAGCTAAAAGGGGATTTGGGAAATATTTACAAAAGATTAGTCAGTCCATCAATGTCATTGGCAAGAAAGACAAGTATAGATTGGGCTTTAAACCGAAATAAAGTCCAAAAAAGAAATTTGAGAGCAGATCTCAAGGGACAAAGCTAGCCTAAGCTATTGATCAGTAGTTAAGCCAGAAGTCATCCCTTTTCCCCTTACTAGATGAAATTTTCTATCATAAAAAGGTCAACAAAGAAAGAGAAACCAAAGGTGTCCTTATGGTGATTAATAGAGCTTTTAAAAAGTGTCAGGTGGCCACTATTGCAAAAGACAGTGAAGAGCTGAATAATGATCGTGGGATCTATCCTTGTCCTTCTGGACATATCTTAAGGAATTAGACTTGTACTGAGAGAACTATAGTGTTTAAGTTGATTTCAAAGTAATTCCAGAAATTCATTTTGTCATCTAAGAATCTTTATGTAAAAACCTAAAATGTAAAATTATTATTTACAGATATAAAATATGCATGACCTTTTATTTGTGTCTTATTTCTTTTATACCAATATTTCTTTTCCTTTTTACATATACATACACAAATCATGTCATATATTTGTTTGCCTATTTCCCTCCATTTTTTACCATTGTAGATTTCCTATTCAAAGAAAAATGGATGATCTTAATCACGATTTAAAGGTCGATTTTGGATAGGCTGTTTGCTTGAACGATGTCAATTTCAAAGAAGATGTTGATGTTCATACTTTGCTTTCTAATCTACTAAAATAATTGAGTAACAGAATGAATGAATAATGCCCCATTAAGAATCCACAGAAATGATAAATTTAAGGGATTATAAGGATGATAGAGAAAACTCAGAATAAAGATTGCTTTCATGCCCACCACCAAGAAAGAATTAATAAGTTTGCTTTAGGAATTTCAACATGTTTTCACATGGTCTTATCAATGCATGCTAGGATTGGATACAAAAATCATGGTCATAAATTACCTCTAAAACCAGAATGCAAACTGCTTCAGCAAAAGTTAAAAAGAATAAAACCATAATTTTTCCTCAAAATAAAAGAAGAGGTAAAGAAACAATTTGAGGCTTGATTTCTTAAGGTGGCAAGATACTTGGAATGAGTTGCAAGTATTATCTTGGTTCCCAAAAAAGATGGTAGAGTCAGAATATGCATAGACTATCGAGGCCTAAATTAAGTGAGTCCAAAGGATAATTTTTTTCTTGCCCATATAGATATTTTGGTTGATAATACTGTGAAGAATTAGTTGTTTTCTTACATGGATGGAATTTCGAGGTATAACCAAATAAAAATAGTGCCAAAAGACATGGAAAAGATTACATTTGTCACAATGTGGGAAACTTTTTATTATAAAATGATGCCATTTGGACTAAAAAATGCCAGAGCAAATTATCATAAAGTAATGGTCACTCTATTTCATGATATAATGCATAAAGAGATAGAGGCATATGTGGATGACATGATTGCCAAGTCACCCTAGGAGGATAGACATATTACATTTTTACAAAAGCTGTTCAAAAGATTAAAAAAGTATTGGTTGAAATTGAATCCAGTAAAATGCACTTTTGGTGTAAGGTCTGGGAGTTGCCATCCCTTCATACGCCAAAAGAGGTGCAAAATTTCTATAAGAGGTTGAATTATAGTGCCAAATTCATATCCCAACTCATAGATAAGTGTGATCCGTTATTTTGACTTTTGCCAAAATAATACCCTAGTGAATGGAATGACAAATGCTAGGAAGCATTTGAGAAAGTTAAGCACTATCTTTGTAATCCACTAGTATTGTTACCACTTACACTGAGATGACATTTAATTTTATACTTATTTGAAAAGCCTATGGGTTGTGTGCTGGGATAGAAAGATAAGATATGAAGGAAGGAATAGGAGATTTATTACCTCAGCAAAAAATTCCTTGGCATTGAGGTAAATTATTCTTAAATAGAAAATATATGTTGTGCCCTAGTTTATAGTGCAAAATGGTTTTGACAATACATGTTGTATCATACCACCTGGCTGATCACCAAAATAAACCCAATCAAGTATCTATTCGAACCACTAGCTTTATTAAGAAGGTAGTTAGATGGCAGGTCTTGCTATCGGAATATGATATGGTTTATGTGAGTTAAAAGGCAATCAAAAGAAGTGTTATTGTTGAATTCCTAGCAAGTCAGGCATTCAATGATTATCAGCCATTGAAGAGGAAATAGAGTTATCAAAGGAATCAACATGGAAAATGAATTTTGATAGAGTGTCAAATACTTTGGGCCATGTAATCAGGGTGATCTTGATATCTTTGGAAAGGGCCTATTACCTTTTCATCTCTCAATTGGACTTTAACTATACAAATAACATAGTAAAAAATAAAGCATATGTTATGAGACTCCAGGAAGCTATAGAAAGAAAATCTCGATTATTGAAAGTACATGGAGACTCAGCATTGGTGATTTATCAATTACGCAAAGAATGGGAAACTCAAAATCTAAGGATGCAACAATAGAGAAGGCTAATTCTAAAATTGCTTGAAGAATTCGAGGAAGTGGAATTTATTCATTTGTCCTAGGGTAATAATCAAATGATGGGTACTTTACCACCTTAGCCTTGGTGTTCAAAGTAAATAAGGGGTAAGAGGTAATGCCAATTCAAATGAGCATATATGAGTCCTTTACATAGTGTTGCAACATTGAAATGGAAGCAGATGGCCTCCCATGGTATCACTACATCAAGAGACATCTCAAAGATCGAGTTTACCCAAGCAATGCTTCCAAAACTTACAAAAAACTTTAATGAGGTTGGCAATGAATTTTATCCTAGATGGAGAGATTCTTTACAAAAAGAGTTATGATCAAATACTGATAAAATGTTTGACACTCTCGAAGCACAGAAGATATTAAAAGAAATGTATGAGCGAATTTACAAAATCCATGTGAATGGAGACAGAATGACGAAACAAATTATGAGATTGGGCTACTTTTGGATGACTATGAAGGGTGATTATATCAAGTATACCCAAAAATGTCAGAAATGCTACATCTATACTGATAATATCTATGCATCACTTTCACCATTGGACGTTATAATTACACCATGGCCTTTCTCCATATGGGGCATGAACATTATTGGACCGATTACCCCTGTAGCTTTAAACTGTCACCTTTTTATCTTGGTAGCTATAGATTACTTCACTAAATGGGTCGAGGCAGCCTTCTATACAAGTGTGACTAGGTCAACAGTGATAAAAATTTTTGAAGACCAATATCATTTGTCGATTTAGGATCCCCAAAAAAATTGTAATAGATAACACTTCGAATTTCATAAGATGACAAAAGTGTGTACCAAGCTCAAAAATTTCCATCACAATTCAGTCACACTAGCTGAGGATAACAAAGCCATGAATGCAGCTAATAAAAATATCAAGATGATTGTAGGAAAAATGGCAGAGACCTACAAATATTGGCATGAGAAGCTCTTTTTCGCCCTTCTAGTGTATAAAAATACAGTCAGGACTTCAATTGCAACAACGCCCTATTCATTAGCATATGGCATAGAGGTTGTCTTACCGATTTAAGTTGAAATCTCTTCACCCCAAGTTCTAATGGAAACCAAGTTAGAGAAAGTCAAATGGATCCGAGATCATTATAAGTAACTAAATTTTATTAAAGAAAAAATCTAAAAGCTCTTCAACATGGGAATATGTACAAGAAAAGGATAATAAGAGAACATGATAAGAAAATTCATCCTGGGAAATTCCATGAAAGAGAATTGGTAGTAAAAAATTTTTTCTCGTACAAAAAGATCATTAGGGCAAATAGGTTCCTAATTAGGAAGGGCCTTATGTAGTCTAAAAGGCATTTTCAGGAGGAACGTTGATATTGGCAGAGATGGATGGAGACACTATACCAAACCCCATCAATTTGGATGATGTAAAGAAGTATTAAGCCTAAAAGGCAATATTAGAATAAAAAATAGATGAAAACCTAAAAAGGCATCTATTCCAAAAAAAAAATCAAATGAAAAACCTAAAAAAGATGTCTGATCAAAAGCGGTGTAAAGGAAGATTTTTAGTTAAAAACTCAAAACTATAGGAATGGCCAAAGCATAATTTATTAAAATATTAAGTCTGAAAAAAGCATGGTATGATCAAAAGTATCTTCAAAAGATGCATCTACACAAAAGTAAATAGTCTTTTTAGGAGAAAACTTTGAAGAACAGAATGATAAATTCCATTTATTTGAGTAATATCGAAATCTCTTTTGTACCTTATATATCTTCTTTCATTTTTGCAATACAAATACATATTTTTATATATTCCTTTGTTAGACTATCTGTTTAACCATGCTAACATTCTACTAAATGATAATTAATAATTTAAGGAAATGAAAATTGATAAAAGGATGACAAATTAATTTATTTGCATTACTATGGAATGAAATCAAAACATTATAAGGATATTAGATAATATTTCAAAATTTTTTGGACATCTTAAAAAGGATTAAGGTGGATAATGATGTTCTTCAGTAGAATCCAAATAGAAAGAAAGTCAAGTCCTTTTAGATGATTTCTTAGAAAGAAAGATTAAAGATTTGGTTCTACAATTATTAGGCTACCCTTACTATTATCAATTTGTTTTGGTTGTTAATGGGAAATTTTAGAAACTATATATTCCCAATCATGTTCTTCTTCTTCTTCTTTTTCTTTTTTAGCCTGTTATTAGTTTATTTCAACTATTGATGGAAAATTTTTAGAAACGATATATTCCCTATCATGCTCTTCTTCTTCAACCTATTATCAGTTTATTTTGGTTGTTGATGGAAATTTTAGAAACCATATATTCCTAATAATGATCTTTTTTTTTGCTCCTAGATGATATTGGTGCATCATCCAGTTTGACTTCTCAGTTTTGGATACTTTTTTAAGGTTTACCCCTCATTGAGAGAAAAAAAAGAATATTACAACATTTTCAAAGGTAGCTTTGATCCCAAAAATAGGAGCAATTATATCTTGTCTATAATGATTTCTAAAGATGTCTTTAAATTCAAGTTCAAGTGCTAGCTTTCTTCTACCCAAAAAAAAAAAAAGAGATCTTCAATGCTTTCTGAAGATGCTTTCAATCCCTAAGAGAAAGTATGGGCCCATTCAACCAAATAAAGATGCAATATTTATCATATTTTTTAAAAAAATACATTCAACTCCAATATAGGTTGGATTAAACATTGATAAAGAAAATTAAATCAAGAAAAGTCATCATATGCATTCTTTAGGCATTTGCATTCACATTTAATAATTTGTAGATCCAAAGTTGAACATGCTATAGAGAAAGTTTTTCAGTATGTTAACTGTTTCAGAATCGAAAGGTAAGTCTCACCTTCTTTTAAATAACTCAAATATCAGGCATTTCACCTTAATTAACTATACTAGTTTTGCCCTAGTTAACCCTTTAGACGTAGGTTATCTTGGTCATCCTTATTTAACTGTATCGGTTTCACCTTGGTCAACCCTTTAGACTTAGGTTTTGCCCTTGTCACCTTAACTAACTATACCAGTTTGCCTTACTCAATCATTTAGACCAAGGTTACATCCAGGTCATCCTTATTTGACTGTATCGATTTTGCCTTGGTTAACCTTCTAGACTTAGGTTTTGCCTTGGTCACCTAAATTAACTATACTGGTTTCACCTTGGTCAGCCTTCTAGACTTAGGTTCCACCTTGATCAACCTTTTAGACCTAGGTTACATCCTGGTTATCCTCATTTGACTATACCAGTTTTGCCCTAATCGACCTTTTAGATTAGGGTTTCACCATAGTCTACTTTCCCACCTTAACGTAGGTTTTGCCCTTGGTTATTTATTTTTAATAAATATATTTAGTGTAGTTTTATTTTTTTAAGACTTTACAGCCTAAATGACATGGAGTTTATTTGGTCTTTTCCATGTTTTTGATTCTTAGCAATAACCAAAGAAGGGCAGCTGTAAACACTTAATTTCGTTCAAGCCCTTTTCCTAATAGTTCTAATTATTCTTGACCAGTACCATAAATGTCACCTTGATAGAGGTCGACTTTTGCCAGATGGAGTTTGCATTTTCAGAACTAATTTAGTCATCTCTAGATGGTTGTATATGCATGTGATAGAAAAATTGCAATTTGAAAAACGATCTCGAATAAAAAGGATACAGATTCAAGAGAAACTTTTATCTCTAAACATTCTTTTGTCAAATTTTGAAAATCATTATTGCAAATAACGTCACAGTCAAATTTTTCATTTTTAGGCATTTTTTTAGACTTTTTGTAAAAATTAAAAAATTAATAATCGTATATTTTTGCCAAAACCTATGTAGTATTTATGCCTATATGCATTCTGAAAAATGAAAAATATTCAAAAAAATTATATATTGGTATTTTATACCACAAGGTGCCAAGTTGTCAATTTTTCCAATCATTTTTAAATTTCTCACAGTATCACAAATATTTTGCTCACAAATTTTTTCCATAAAGACTTGTTTTGGACTTTGGATTTTCATCTTTAGCATTTTATAAATAAATATTTTGGATAGTATGTTGTATTTAACACATTTTATATAAGTTTCAATGTATTTTTTATTTTTTTCATTTCTAAAATATGATCTTTCCTCTATCTATAAATTTTTGGTAGAATTTTCCTAAGTTTTGAACTTAAAAATTCTTTCAATATTTTCATTAAATTAATATAAAATTAGTTTTAAAAATCTCAATCCATTTTATGGATTTTTCTTATTTCCAAGATATGGAGTTTTTTACTCTGTAATTTTTTTGGTTGGAATTTTGTAAATTTATAATTTTTAAAATTATTCAAATGTTTTTATTAAATTCATACTAAAGTAGTTTTTAGAAATTCAATTTTTTTATGAATTTTGATTTTTTCTTTAAAATTTTAATTTTTTCCTGTAAGAATTTTTCTTATAAACCTTTACAAGTTTGGATTCTTATTCAAGACTTTTCTCATTATTTATTTATTTTATTTATTTCTAAAATTTTTGTTTATGATTATTTATTTTAATTTTCAATTTGCTTTTATTTTCATTTATTTTTCCAAGCTAGTTTCATGGAAACTAGTGAAGTTCAATTTCAAGTTTGTCCGTTAACCAATTTAGTTAGTTCCTAATTATCCCATTAGATGATATTATCTAGATAATCAGGAGAAAATATTATGATATAACCATTAGTACACATCTATTTAATGCAAATTATAATTACCCGTGCAAAAAAAATCAATTAAAAATCTATTAAATAAAAATAATAATTGTTTTGGGATTTTTCATGGCCATTCGGCCAAGCCATTTTTCAGCCAATTTTGGCTGATTCTCCCTCTTATAAATGAGGGAAAAAGCTTCAAGGAAGGGGATTAGCATTTTATGCTGAACAAACACTAAAAATACCAAAGTTTTTACAAGTTTTCAAACTTTTGTAAGGTAGATTACTTCCAAAAGCTTTAGTTTTTTTTTATTTCCCTTATCTTTATATTTTTTGATGAGTCAAAATCATGTTTTAGCTCAAGAACTTTGATTAATGTTGAAAAGCAAACATGATGGCTATGAATAATTTTCGTTGATTTTGTTGTTATGTTTATTTTTTCTTAATAATAGTATGAATTTCTTCATGGATTATGTTAGTTGTGGGTATGAATTTGATTTTGGTATATATACATTTTTATATTGATATTATTTTCCTTGTTATGTTCATAATTTCTCACATGATCATAATGTTGTAAGTTTAACAAAAATAGGATATATGTGTATTATGTTAGAAAGTTTGTGTTTGATTTTTTTTGGTGGCAGTCGAATTCAAGCTTGGCCTTTGGATGAATTTTATTTGTTGTTTTTTTTTTAAAAAAAATTGTAAGGATTAAAAATAATTTTACCAAAATTTTTAAGGCCTTGAAAGGGTGTTTCCTAATGTGGCCAAACCATATGGAATTTATTTGTGAATCTTTGATTTATGTTTAGGCTATTATTTAATTTTATGGTGTTCACGGACTAAATTGAAAAATTAAAAATTTATTTCAAGACCATTCATGTTTGGCTGAGCCTTGCTTGTGAATTCTGGATGTGATTTTTATGTTGATTTTGATATATTTGATGTTTAATTTTACGTTTTAATTATGCATGGACCAATTTTCAAATTTAAAAAAGTTTAGGGACATTAGGAAAACATAGTACTTAGGGTTAAAATGGTTATTTCTAGCATTAAAATTTCTCATTTAAATATTTTAGTAATTTAAAGTATTTATAGCATTCTTTTGGTTCTCCAAGGGGTGTAGAAAATACTAAAACTCTTTATATTCCTCTAATCCTTTGTTAGTGTATGAAATGCTATTTTATAAAATTCATGGTAAAAATTATAATTTTTGCACTTTAGGCCATTTTTTATTTCCATATTACCTATTCAGGGTAAAAATTTTCATTTTCTATCATTCTCGAGTCTTTTAGAGTCATCGAGATGCTTCAAGATGAAGGTAGACCTTAAAGGTATTTTTGTTATTTACCATAAAATTGAGTCTAAGGTAGTCATCAAGATGCTATTATGCCAAAGGTAGGCATTTAGGATAGGGTTCACCCTTTTAGGACCATTTTTAAGTCTTTGAGGTTCACCAAGATGTTTTCAAAGCAAAGGTAAACTTTCAGGGTATTTTGGTAATTTGTCATAAAACCAAGTCCAAGTTAGTTACTAGAATGCTTTTATGCCAAAGGTAGGCATTTAGGATAGGTTCACCTTTTTATAATCATTTCTGAGTCCTTTAGGGTAATCAGGATGCTTTTAAAACGAAGGTAGACCTTAAAGGTGTTTTGATAATTTACCGTGGAGCTGAGTCCTAGGTAGTCACTGAGATGCTTTTATGCCAAAGGTGTGCATTTAGGATAGGTTCATTTTTTTATGATGATATTGTGTCCTTCAGGGTGTTAGGATACTTTCATGTCGAAGGATATCCTATGGAGATTTTTGGTAACTTTGCATTAAAGTAAGGCCCTTTAGAGTCACTAAGATCCTTTTGAGTAAAAGGCACTTTAGGGGACATGTTGGTCATTTTAACAAAATTTGGATTCTTAGAGTTGAGTTTAGTATTTTTTGTCTAAATCAAGTCTTAGGGTGATTTTCATATACATAAATAGGAATTTTTGAAAAATTAAGGCAATATCTCCTAGCTAAAGTAATATATGGAATTTCTCCCAAAATATGAGAGTAGTTATACAGATTTTTTTTGTAACAAGATATTTTTTTCAAAGTAAAAATTAAAACTTTTATAAATTTTAAAAAAATAAAGCCTTTCGCATTCCTTTGGCTCTCCAGCAAGGTGTGAATGATATTTTAATTTTTAAAACATTTTGTGTACCTCTAGTTTTTCGATACGGTACAAAAGAGAATGATAAGAAAACTTTCGTGTTCCACTAGTCTTTTGGTGGGGTAGATAAGAGATTTTGATTTTTAAAAATTTTAAAAACCTAATTTTCGTGACACAAAATAATAAATTAGTTTTATAAAATAGTATTTTGGAAATTACAATTAAATGCCATATGTTGAAAAAAGGATAAAAATTAAAATTCAAGTTAACATTTAATTAATAAGGTACCAATTTTTAGGCATCACGAGAAGGTTGATCCTTATCATTGTAATTGACTCTCGGACCCTTTTATATGATCTCTGGTATGATCTTGGACCTCATAGTTGGTATTCTAGGGTTATGAAACCTTTGAAATATGAACTTCAGTAGGTGACCAATCTCACCTGGCCCAAATAAATTGGTGACGACTCTAAATAAATAGTCATTTCGTAATGACTTTTAAGGTTAAATCGAGTGAGTGATTCATCTAGACCATACAATCTATGAAGATGAGAAAATATTAATGATATGGCCCATAGAATTAAGAGAATATAAAATAGTAATATATCAATAAATATAGGAACAAGGGCCTTTTTAGTCGGGCTTGGTCAGGATTCATATCTAAGCTCACGTTGCAATAGAGGCACATTAAAAAAATATGTATTTTGGTCCTACTGCCCTTGGTTCTGACAATAGGGAAGAGATCTTTAGTGGTATGGCTGACTAGCATAATTGACGAACAGAGCCTCTACTTTTTTTTTATTAGATCTTACCTTCTTCCCCGCAGAGGATTCGCCAGTCACACTCTTTCTAGCTTTTATAGTTGTCTCAATCATTCCCCCTGAAAAAACAAGGTCGATGAAATTCTTAGCTACATTTGCTACCAATTTGTCATAGTAAGGAGGACACAACATATTTACAAATAACATGGTGGTTTCTTTTTCAGTCAATGAGGGTTAAACCTGAGAGGCTATATCCTTCCATCTCTTAGCATATTCCTTGAAAGATTATGTAGGCTTTTCCTCCATGTTTTGAAGACTTAGCCAATGTAATACCCATTTAGAACATATGTTATTTCTATAAAAATGCATTGATGAAATCGGTTAAACATTGAATTTGAGTATGATTCAAATCATTATACCACCTCAATGCTGAACTATCGCAATGTACCCTGGGGTGGATCCTCGCGGATCTATGGGTGCGTACGACTGAAGATATTTTCCTGACTTGGAAATGTCTTCTTGATCGAGACTTTTCTTTTGCAATGTAATGAGAAAAAGAATGTACGGATCCTCGATTTATGGTATAGTGAAGGGGACTATAAGACGAATTGCTCATCTTATTAGTCTCAGATTACCATCATGAAATGGCCAATGCTTGGAGTCGCCACCGATCATTTTGGGCTAAGCATGATCGGATGCCAATTGAAACCTATGTTTTGAGTTACAAAACTCAAAACATCGATCCCGTGGTCTGCATAATACCAAGATTTGTCATTTGAGTTCGAGAGTTGGTTATGCACAATGAGACATGAACCTTTTCGTGACGCCCGAAATTAGTATCTTACTAGCTACGTCTTATCTCGGTTTTGATTCTTTCAATCTTAACTTGTCATTATTTCGATATAACCCCTTTTAATGTATGAATCTTAGAGAAATAATCCAGGTTTTGATGAAAAGATTTAATCTCATATACACTCTAGAGAGATGGGAAATATAGAGATCTTCAATAAAATGACCTCTGGATGTTACTTTGAAAATGGAAATGTTCCCCTTTGGGCACTGGAGAAATACCCATGTGGAACATTACCTTTAATTTTATTTGATTTGTAAACATGAATGTAAATAATCATTACAAAGAAATCATGTTAGTAAGGCAATAAATGAAGTAACATAACATGGATCATTCAATGCAATGATAAAGAAAAAGAATAGATTATTGGAATTTATCTCGCAATTGGCATCGATTATTTGGAAATGACCGAATCGATAATTTTTAAGATACATCTGGATTTCTTGATTAAGCAAAGTTTGTTTGATATATTCATGAAAGTCTAGGAAGGAGAAAATTTTAATTGATGTTGAAAGATAGGTTGGAGTATTCCCTCAGAAAGATGAGGTTAGAGTATCCCTGTGGATAGCAAATAATTTTTTACAAATGAAGATTTTTAAATCTTGACAATTTTAAGAAGTGAGGTTGGAGTATCCCTAAAAGTGACACATCTGACACTCTTTAGAGAAGTCAAGTAGGAAGACTTAAATTGACAAAACTTTATGATTTGAAAAATGAGTGAGCATTTTGATGACTTTTGGCAAAAGAAATTATTGTGAATGAGGATGGCAAAGGTGTAAAATGTGTTTGTGCCTTGACACGAGCCTATGGAAGGTCAAAGCATATTCTCGAGTCTGATCGGGGTGATATAGAGACATTCGAATATCTCAAGGCCAAATTCAAGAAAATAACTCAATTTTGACCATAACCGAAAACAGGGGACAAAGCAAAACATGGGGTATTTCTTATTTTTTTTATG
>JBBYHL010429209.1:0-20081 GCA_038381835.1 Adansonia madagascariensis
CCCGGATACCTTGGACTACGTCATTTGATGCCACATCTTTGCATTTACCTTTGATATGATCCCTAGGCCTTCTTGATCATCGCCCCCTCTTATGTCCATGCTCCAGATTGTTAAAATTAGCCCAGACAAAATAAGGTGTCTACAGTATACTTTCAACATTAAAGATTGTTTATGTTTTAAATATTCTAAGACCTGCATAGAATGAAACAAAATCCATTATTGCAAACAAAGCAAAGCATAAATAGAACAGCACAAATTACATGTAAATAGGCCATATTTTGAATGATTTATTAAGGAACTTGTTTAATGCATATCAAAATAAGGCTACTACAAAGAAGTTATGAGACAAATTAGAGACAAGATACATGATAATAAATGCAACTAATAAGAAACTTCTTATAAGTCTTTTAAATAACTATCATATGGTTGGTGGTCAATTTGTTATTTAACAACTACATGAAATTAAAAGAATGATTAATCGATTTGAAAAATGACATGAAAATGGATGAAACAACTATTGCGTACTCTATTATAAATAAGTTTCCCTTATCTTGAAAGACATTAAAAGAAGTGTGAAAAATAAGAAAGAGGATATCATTCTTGAAGCTTTACAAATCATCTTTGAATTAAAGAGGAATATAGAAAGCTAGATCAGAATTATGAACATGGAAAAGCCAAAGTACCTGTTATAAAGGAAGGGTAAACCACTAAATTTACCAAAAGAAAGTTTAAAAAGATTGCTAATGCTTCCAAATTCAAGAAAAAAAACAAAAGGCTTATGCTATCTGTAGACACCTTATTTTGTTCAGGCTAATTTTTAGCAAGCTAAGGGATAATTCGCCCGGCGAAAAAGTATTTTTGAGGAGATCAGGAATGCCTATGGATCATATTAAAGAAATGCAAGGATGTGGCATTAAAAGATGTAGTTCCAGGTGTTTAGGGACAAAAGACAGGGGAAAAATTTATAATTTTGCCTAAATATATCGATACATGGTTCTCATGCAATGATATAATGCTCCACCAAACCAAAAATTTGAAATGTTCCCATTGGTATCGATACAATATGTAAATGTATCGATACATGAGTTTGTATATCGATACATGAACTCATGTATCAACACTAGGCCATGCCAGAACCAAAACTTGCATTCTGTAAAGTAGATGTATCGATACAATGTTTCATAGTATCGATACAATGTTTCATAGTATCGATACAATGATCATTGTATTGATGCAATATTCATTGTATCGATAAATTTTGGGTTTTTTGGACCAAATGTATCCATACATTCAATGTATCGATACATGCAAGCCATTTTCCATGATCGAGGCATTTTTAACTTGCCCATCATTAATCCAAAGCTCGATTTTAACTCATTTTTGAATCAAAAAATATCAAAACCCATATCATATTACGAATTTGGACTTGTGAATTAATCAAAACATTTTTATGAAGTCTAAATTAGATCATAAAGGGTCAATGTCATATGATCACCATACTCCTCCCTTGTTTGTTGACAAAGATCACCATCAGCCACCCTACTTGTTGGTATTTGATTTCAGCAATCAAACCAGCCACCCTATGTTTATCACATTGGCAGCAAATTGCTTCTTATAGCCACCCTATAGCCATCAGCTGTCACAACTTTGTCCCCTTGAGAAATGACCAAAAACACCTCCAATTTAGCTCCAAAGTGCTGGTATAAATAGGCCATTAATATCTAAGCAAAAAAAATTTTTGTCAGCTTGTTTTGGCTCTCCCAACTCATTCACACATCAAAAAAATAGAATCTTGAGCCTTTCATTCAGCATCTAAAAATAGCCCTGAACACTCATTCCCAGCCACTAGACACTCTAAAAAATCATCCTCACCCATACTAGAACCGAAATATTTCTTTTTTCTCTCATTTCTTGCTAATTAACAATAAGAAAAAGAAGGGAATTCAGGCCAGCTCTGCTGCTCCAACCACTTGACCAAAAATTAAAGCTTTGTTGGTATAACTTCTTAGTAATCACTTTCATTTTTTGTTTTTTAGCATCTTTATCATTTAGTGAGCCTTTCATGCTTCCATCACCCTCTTAGGATTCTCAGGTGTTATTATGGCTTTTGGTTGTGGTAGCTTAGGATTTGGATGTCTTGATGCCCCTTCTGATGTGCAAAGTGTCTTAATTCATCCCCATTATTTTTTACAGCTCTTATTCATGCATTTTGTGCCATATCCATTAATCATGTTATGTTCAATCCATGCACAAATCCTTAGCCTAGCATGTTTGAAGCATGTTTATATGTTAACTTGCATTTTGTCATGAATCATTGTCATTTTCAACACGCTTCACTTCATGAGATGTGTGCATAACACTTTCTTTGTCAAGACCATTGGTAAAGTTAGCATCCCCATTCATATTATGTGTCATCCCCTTGTATGTTCATTGTCTTCTCCTTATCTAAGTGCATGTTTGATGGCTGTCAAAAACTGATTTTCAAAACCTCCCTAAGCCAAGCATGTTAACCTCAACCAATGAGGATTAACATGAACTTAGTATTTTCCTTAAAGTTAGCAAAAAAATCTTGGGGAAAATTAAGTTTTCCAAACCTAGAATCTGATTAAATGAGCTCAAAACTTCTAATTTTTTGACAAAAATGGCCCTGCACTTGTTCCCGAAATGTTTGTGCCTTATTTTTGAGTCGAAACCTTGAGTGGTATGATCAATGAGTTGTTTCATCATCCCAAACTACTCTGAGGCTGTGCAAATGAGTTCATGACTATCATGCCACTTTTTCCCTTCAGTCATGGATGTTCGAATGTCAATAACCCAAGTTTGGACCTGAAAACACAAAGAAAAATAAAAAATATCTCATGCTTTGCTTTGTCCCCTACTGGCAGCATAACTATTGTGAATTGAAAAATCAGTTTAAAATCCCAAATGATTTTTCATGAATTTTCTGATATTTATCCTCAAAGTGTGTCAAATTATCTTTAAAACGATGTCTTATTCACCCCCAGATCATTCCGGATGAGAGAGCTATGATTTTTCACATCTAAACTGTCCAAAACCTTGGAATCAGCAACATGTATTCTGATCAGCCAGTTCATTCCCACTAAGTGATTTTTCCAAATCCTTCAAACATTTTTCTTGAAAAATTCATGAAATTCCCTTTTCAAAAAGGTATCATTTGCAATTTTTCAATAGCAACGAGTCCGGAGTGATTTTTCAAATTTTGACACATCCTGTCCCTCGTATGCTCTGCTAGCAGTGTAATTAATCCAAACTTGAAAATTTATTCCCCTGGAGAGTTATTTTTTGGGATATTGGGAATATTTTTAGATTAACTCTTGTCAAGTTACCTTTCTAATGGTATCTTGTTCACCCTCTAAAACCTTCAAACCAACTTAGAATAAATTCAGAAAATAGGATAGCGCGATGATGTTCCCTTATTTTCGGTTATGGTCAAAACTGAGTTGTTTTCCCAAGCTTCATCTCAAGACATTTGAATGTCACCATATCACCTTGATCAGCCTCGAGAACATGCTTTGACCTCCCATAGGCTCGCATAAAGGCATGAATTTTTTTTTTACATTGTTACATCCTTATTCCCAATAATTTCTTTTATCAAAAAGTGTCAAAATGCTTACTCATTTTCCAAATCACAAAGTTTTGTCAACTTAAGTTTTCCAACTCGACTTCTTTAAAGAGTGTCTAACATGTCACTTTTTGGGATACTACAACCCCGACCTTTCGAAAGGATACTCTAACCCCACTTTTTCAAAATTGTTAAGATTTAAAAATCTTCCTTTGTCAAAATTATTCGTCATCCTCAGGGATACTCCAACCCCGTCTTTTCGAGGGGATACTCTAACCTTGTCTTTCAACTACAATTAAATTTTTTTGATTCCCCGATTTTCATGAACATGTCAAGAGTTATGCCCATTTTTTTTAAAAAAAAGCTCATTCAATCAAGGAACCCAGGTCCGTTTCAAAAATTGTCGATTCAGTTATTCCCAGATAATCGATGCCAATTGCGAGATAAATTCCAATAGTCCATCCTTTCTTTTTATCATTACATTGAATGGTTCATGTTATGTTACTTCATTCGTTGCCTTGCTAACGTGATTTCTTTGTGATGATTATTCGCATTCATATTTTCAAATCATTTCAAGCAAAATTAAAGGTGATGTTCCGTGTGAGTATCTCTCTAGTGCCTAAAATGGAATATTCTATTTTCAAAGTAAAATCCAGAGGTCATTTTTATTAAAAATTTCTATATTTCCCATTTATCCAGGGCGTATATGAGATTAAATCTTTTCATCAAAACTAGATTTTTATTTCTATAAAATTCATGCATTAAAAGAGGGTTATATCAAAATAGTGACAAGTTAAGATAGAAAGAATCGAAAATGAGATAAAATATAGTTAGTAAGGCACCGATTTCGGGCGTCGCGAAGAGGTGTGTGCCTCATCGTGCATAACCAACTCACAAACTCAAATGGAAAATCTTCATACTACACAAACCATGGGATCGATGTTTCAAGTTTCGTAACTCAAGACATAGGTTTTAATAGGCATCTGATCATGCCTAACCCAAAATGAATGGTGGCGACTCCAAGTGTTGGCCACTTTGTGATGGTTATTCGAGATCAATAAAATGAGTGATTCATCTTATGATCTCCCTCACTGTATCACGAGTTGAGAATCCATACTTTTTCACTCTCATCACGTTGCGAAGGAAAAGTCTTAGTCAAGAAAACATTTCCTAGTCAAAAAAATATTTTAAGTCATATAGACCCATAAATCTGCGAGGATCCACCTCAGGGTACGTTGCGACACTATCATTATGATAAGCCAATACATTTCAAGAAGGAATGTTAATTGCTAAGAAAGAAAAATAACTCTTTAAATGCTAGTACTACCAAAAAATTTGTGGCCACGATCTCGTAAGTTATTACAGTTGAAGACAGTGATGCATGGTGGATTTATTAAGAAGCAAGTAAACATGTATGAAAGGATAATGACAACATGTACAGAAGTCCATTAAGTTTGTGTTTCAACTTGTAATTAAGGCTTATAAGTTTATTGTGTCCAAGAGAGAAAATTTTTTGGGAAAGGATATTTGAATGAAGGTATATTCAAACTTAATGTTGTTCTTAATAATAAGAATGTCATTTATACTTATAGGTTGAATCTTTTTCTTTATAGCATTATAGATTAGGAAATTTAAATACAAAAAATTAAGCGACATGCATAATTAGAATTAGTTCCATATTTTAATCCTAATATTGATAAATGCAACACATTCACATAATGAGAAATCTATCGCAAATAGCCTAAATAAGAATCCTGACTAGCCTGACTTAAAATGATGGATGTACCCCCTATTCCTAAATATATCTGCATATCACTATTTTTTTATTGTAGGGGCCATATTATCATTATTTTATTATTTATTATTTTTTTTTTTGGGGATTGAATGGTCGAGATGAATTGCTCACTCGACTTAACTCTAAATAGTCATTACAAAATGACCATTTATTTTGGAGTCGCCATCGATTTATTTACTAGGTGAAATCAATAACCTATCTGAGTTGATGTTTTGAGGGCTATAAAACCTTAAAAACAAAGCCCGAGGTCTACGTTGATACTAGAGATCACAAGAAAGTGTCTAGAAGTCAGTTACAATCATGAGTAAGGATCATCCCTCTCGTGATGCCTAAAAATTGGTACCTTATTAACCATATGTTAATTTAAATTTTGATTTTTATTTGGTTTCAATATTTAATATTTAATTATAATTCACATAATACTTTGTTAAACCAATTTATTATTCTAGGAAAGTTGGGCTTTAATGTTTTTGGAAATCACAATATCATTTGTACCCTCCTAGAGAACCAAGAGAACACGAAAGTTTTCATCATTCTCTATCGTACCTACTAGAGAATCGTTGGCATACGAAAGGCTTTTAAAAATCAAAATATCTTTTGTACCCCGCTAGAAGGTCAGTGGAATATAAAAGGTTTTATTTTTACGAAAATTAAAAAAAATCTGACATTCTATTTAAAAAAGATATCTCATTGTGAAAAAATAATTCGTAGAATCCCTCTTATATACTAGGAGAAATTTAAGTAGTATTTTAACTCAAAGACATTACTTTAATTTAAAAAAATATCTGATTTTATAAAAAATATTAACCTAAAGACCCGAAAATGGTCTAACATGATGAACCCTTCCTAATGTGTACTTTTGACATGAAAGCATCCTAGTATTCACATAGGACTTGGTTCTAATGTGAAATTACTAAAATACTTTCGGGGTATACCTTTGATCTGAATGCATCCTAGTAACCCTAAAAGACTTGAAAGTAATTGTAAAAGCGTGAACCTATCCTAATATGTATCCTAAAGCATCCCAGTGACTATAAAGGACTTGGTTCTACAAAATTACCAAAATGCCCCTAGGGTAACCTTCAACGTAAAAGTATCCCAGTACCCTAATAGACACTAAAATGATCATTAAATGATGAGCCTATCCTAAATATACACCTTTAGCATAAAAGCATCCCAGCGACTACTTGGGACTCGATTTTAAGAAAAATTACCAAAATGCCTCTAAGGTATACTGTTAATGTGAAAGTATCCCAGTACCTTAATGGACACTAATATGATGAGAAATAATGACTCTATCCTAAATAGGGAAATTAAAATATTAAGATTGGCTTAAAACGCAAAAATTGGGCTTGAACTTTTTAAAATTTTATTTCCTACCCTAACAAAGAACCGAGAGAATACAAAAAGTTTTAAAATTTTCTATATCCTACGGAAAACCATAGGAATAATAGAAATATTTAAAAATGACAAAAAAAGGTCATTTTATCTCTAAATACTAAATTTTCTATATAACCCTAAACTTTTCTAATTTTACTTTTAGGTCCCTAAATAAAAAAAGTACAAATGTTCACAAAAAATCACCAAACCATATGAGAATAAACATGAAAAACACAAAAAACATACTCATGAAGATTTGGCCAAATAGCTTGGCCTTGAAACAAAATTTTTTAACTTTTTCCAAACTAATCCCTAAACTTTTTTAAATTTACATTTAAGTCTCTATATGGAAAAACACCACAAAAAATCATCAAACCATATAAGAATCAACACAAAAATCATGGCAAAAATACACATGAAGATTCAGCCAAGCACCTTTGGCCATAAACATTTTTTCATATTTTAGAATTTAGTCTCTAAACTTTATTAAATTACGAAATGAAGCCTAAAGGGTTAAGAATACCTAAAACACTTTTTTAAACACACAAATCTATCTCCATATGGCCTATCAGGCATTTGGCCAAACCAAGAATGCCCTAAAAATTTTCTACATATTTTACAATTCGGTACCTATGTTTTCTAATATTGTTAAAAAAACATAAAAATTAAAGAAACATAAAATTATCACAAAAATAGGTACAAAATCATCATCAAAACAACTTAACAACTTACTAGATTCAACCAAACAAAGAAATATAAAACATAAACATCGTTTAATACCCAAAATAATGAAAATGAACATAAATAATTACTCCCAAGCTTAAATAAAAATAAATATAAAAAAGTATTTAACAACATATTAACATACAAACTTTAAAAAAAGAACAAAAAACATCAACACACATATAGAACAAAATCAAAATTATAATAAAAACAATATTTTACAAGATAAAAATCAAAATATAACTAAAATAACAAAAAATACCATATATATATATATATAATCACCATGTTTAGCCGTACAACATGGTTGAAAACATAAGCCTTAACATGGTGTTGAATCATAAATGAAATGAAAAATGAATAGGAATGAAAAAAAATGAAAAAAAATATGACTTATACCTGAAAAAACTTAAGAAAACTAAGTTAAAAAAAATATTTTCTTTAGTTTTTTTTTTCATGCCAATAACTAAAGCCTTAAAATGAATAAAAGCATCCCTATTTATAGGGATTAAGGTTGGCCAAGGCATACAAGAAATGCCTTGGCCAAATAGTTTCCACACCATTCCATTTTTTATATTTATTTCTTGTAATTTTAATTTAATTTAAATACAAATTGATTTGATTTAAATTTATTACTTTGTCATTTTATGGCTTAGGTCATTAATGACATAATCCATTTCTAGAGCATTTTAAGTGATATTTATATATAGTATGTAAAATTATACCATAAAAATCCATTACAAAGACTAAATAATAAAAATTTAAAATTATGTATTTGAAATAAAATTTCATATGATCAATTTAATTTATTCTAATAACAAGATATATTCTAATGTTCAAAAAAAATCTATTAAAATTTGAAACTCATAAAATTTTATGAGAAAAACTCTTACTAGGGAAAATTATATATGTAAAAAAATACAAAACTCATCAAATAAATTAAATTTTACAAAATTGATTTAATCTAAATTTAACAACAATAGTTTAATAATTTTAAAAATTATAAGCTTAGAAAAATCTTAAAGAAAAATTTACGAAATATAAAACTCCATATCTTAGAAACAAAATAATTTTGAAAAAAAAAAACTCGTAATATAAAATGAATTTTGAAGAACTAATTTACTAATTGTTAAATGGAAATATTCAAAGAATTTTGAAGTTCAAGACTTGAGAAATTTCACTAAAAAATTTTACAGATAAAAGAAAGCTCTTATTTTAGAGCCGAGAAACTTTTTAAAAATACATTAAAACTTATATTAAATGAATTAAATACAACATATTATTGAAAATATTAATTTAAGAAATGGTAAATTTAAAAATTTGAAATCCAAAACAAGTATTTACCGAATTCATGAGCATAATACCAGATACAGTGAAAAGTTTAAAAAATAATTGGCAAAATTGCCAACTTGATACCTCATTATAAAAATGCCAATAAGATGGTCAACTTGATACCTTGAATATTCTTGATTTTTTGAAGTGAGTATCAGAATAAATATCACATAGGTATCCATAAAAATATATAACGATTAACTTCCCAAATTTTACAAAAAATTCTTAAAAATTTTTAAAAATGAAAAATTTGACCACAATATGATCCACAAAAATAGATTTCCAAAATTTGCCAAGTAAATATTAATAAAATATTTTTTTCTTAAATATTCCTCTTGTCTACCTGACATTGGGGCTCAAAATGGTACTTTTTTCATCACATGCACATACGACCATTTAAATATGACTAAAAAGGTGTCAAAAATGTAGAAGTCATTTGAATAGCATCTTCCCAGTGAGGGCAGCTGTTAAGTTCTCAGCCTCAGATATTTAGGATTATCCAAAAAGAGACTCAAACAAAATTGGGTGTCTACAACTACCCCTCTTTAACCATTGCTGAAAATTAGGAACATGGCAAAGACCAAATAGACATAATTGTGTTTGGGTCATTAAGCTTTGAAAAATAAACTAAACTAATAATGAACATAAAAATTGATTAGCTAAGTGTGAATCCTTAAATTAAAATTGTGACTAGTATGAGATCTAAGTCAAAAGGGGTTAACTGGGATAAAACTGTATAGGTTAACAAATGAGAAGGGTTAACTAGGACAAAAAATGAATTAAAAGAGTTGATCAGGATGAAATCATACAAGCCAACAAATGAAAGGAGTTGACCGAGACAAAACCATACAAGTCAACAAATAAAAGGTGTTGATTGGGAGAAAACCATACAAGTTAATGAATGAGAAGGGTTGACTAGGACAAAACCATATGAGCCAACGAATGAGAAAGGTTGATCGGGACTAAACCAAACAAGTCAACAAATAGAAAGGGTTGATCGGGATAAAACCATACAAGTCAACAAATAGAAAGGGTTGATCAGGATAAAACCATATAAATCAATAATTGAGAAGGGTTAACCGATATGAAACCATGCAAGTCAATGAATGAGAAAGGGTTGACAGGGAGAAAAACATACAAGTCGACGAATAAGAAAAGGTTGATTGGGATGAAACCATATAAGTCGACGAATAAAAAGGATTGACCGAGATGAAACCATACAAGTTGACGAATAAGAAAGATTGACCGGAATGAAACCACACAAGTCAACAAATGAGAGGTTGACCAGGATGAAGCCATACAAGTAAACAAATAAAAAGGGTTGATCAAGATGAAACCATACAAGTCAATGAATAAAAAGGGTTGATCAAGATGAAACCATACAAGTCAACGAATAAAAGAGGTTGACTGGGATGAAACCATACAAGTTAACAACTGAAAAGAGTTAACCGGGATGAAACCATACGAGTCAACGAATGAAAAGGTTGATCAAGATGAAACCATACAAGTCAACAACTAAGAAAAGTTGATCAAGATAAAATCATACAAGTCAACAACTGAGTGGGGTTGACAAAGATGAAACCATAAAAGTCAACAGTTGAAAGGGGTTGACCAGGATGAAACCATACAAATCAATAAATGAAAAGGGTTGACCGGGATGAAACCATACAAGCCAACAACTAAGTAAGGTTAACCAGGATGAAACCATACAAGTCAATAGCTAAGAAGGGTTGATCGAGACAAAACCATACAAGTCAACAACAAAGAGGGGTTGATTGAGATGAAACCATACAAGTCAACAAATGAGAAGGGTTTACCGAGATGAAACAATGCAAGTTAACAAATGAAAAGATTTGACCAAGACAAAACCATACAAGTCAACAAATAAGAAAGCTTGAATGACATCTTATATTTAATCAATTGTAAAACTTATCTTTCAATTTTCAATGAATAAGCATAATTGTTACTCTCCCTCAGCATCGTATATAACTTTTCTTGCAAATTATTGAATGCATATGCATGCATAATGCAAATGATGAATTCTTATAATTTTTTTATAAAACCTACAAATCTTATGATTATTCATTATCTCTAATCTAACCTATTTTAGAATATGAAGCATTTTCAAAAAAATATAGTAGACATTTGTTCTTCCTTTTGGCTAATAAAGTTAGTGCCTAAACCTCAATTTGAAGGTAACATTAGAAGATAGTGTAAGCAAAATAACCTACTCCTATACCCGGAGTTGAAGGCATTTCAAAAAATATGATAAATTTTATTTTCTTTGGATAAGACAAATAAGGCTGACGATGCTTGGGTTTGGAGCTCCTTGTGATTGTGTAAGGCAAGTAAGGCTGATGATGCCTACATCTAAAGCTCCTTGTAAAGAATTTATTTTCTTTTTATTAAAAATGCCTTTTAATGATGACTTCCAAATTCTTTTTTCTTTAATGGTACTCAACCCCATTATTAGTTTATTTTAATTCTTCCTAGAATGTCCAAAGAATTGTAATAGTAATTAAGATTCCTAAAATGTTTAACCTTAATCCAAAGTAATGCAAAGAAATCTTCTTGTTATTTATTTTTAAACTTTTAATCATCCTTTATCAGAAATGTTAACATGACTAGAAGATCTGACAAGGATATGGATAAAAATATATACTTATATTCCAATAGAGAAAAGGAATACAATATTGGTTTTTCAATAAGAGTATAAATAAATCACAAAAAAATTATGTATTACTCAAGTGGCTGGAAGCTCTCATTTAATTCTTTAAAAGTCTTTTTTGAATGGAACATTGCTCTTATATGGATCAATCTCTTTGAAGAAATCTTCGATTGCACTTTACCCTTTTTTTTAGAATTAACCTTTTAAAAAAATTCACCTGACACATTCCTTTACCAAAGTTGCCTTTTTCATGTTTTCAACCTAAGGCATCCCCTTTAACACCTTTTCTTTTTTTTTTTTTTGCTTTTTTCATGATATTGCCTTTTAAACATAATACTTCTTTAAATTATCAAAATTGATAGGACTAGGCAATGTGTGCCTATTTATTTCTGCCAAAATTAATACCCTACCGAAAAATGCTTTTTGAACCACATAAGGCCCTTTCCAATTTGTTGCCCACTTACCACATGGATCTTCTTATCCAGTAAAGATTTTCTTTAATATTAACTTGTTGCCCACTTGCCACATGGATCTTCTTATCCAGTAAAGATTTTCTTTAATATTATGGCAAAAGGGAGTTTTTATGCCAATCTTTATAAGTTTCCACCATCTTTGCCATAATATTCTTGACATTTTTGTTGGCTATTTCTACCGCTCTATTCATCATAGGACAATATGTCACTAAATTATGATGAGAGATCTTTAGTTGTATATGCACCTCTATCATCAATTTATTATTCAAATTAAAGGCATTGTCCATTATAATTCTCTCAGAGATTTCAAATTGACAAATGATATTAGTCTTTAAGAGTTTTATCACCATCAACTTTGCACGTTTGCATAAGAAGCATCTGTAACCCATTTGGTGAAATAGTCCATAGCCACTAAAATAAAGCGATGAAAATTTGAAGCTATAAGGGAAATTGGTTCAATAACATCCATGCCTCATATAGAGAAGGGCCATGGAGTAGTTATAACATGTAGTGGTGAAGGTGGTACATGAACCTTATCTGCATAAACTTGGCATTTATGACATTTTCGAGCATAGTTAAGATAATCACCTTCCATAGTCATCCAGAAATAGCCCAATCTCATGATTTATCTCACCATTTTAGGCCCATTAACATGAATTCTACAAACCCTTTTGTGTACTTTTTTTCAAAATTCTCTGTGCTTTAGGACTATCCATACATCTTAGTAATGTTTGATCATAGTGTTTCTTGTAAAGGATCTCACCATCCAGAACGAAGCTCATTGCTAACCTCTTTAATGTCTTTTTATCATTTTTAGTGGCATTGTCTGGGTATTCTCAATCTTTGAGGTATCTAGCTTATCTGGGTCAAGATTACTTTTTCTTTCTCATTAACTCTAAACATCAAGGCAAGGATGATGAGGGTATTTGCCCCTTAATTCTCATTCGAGGCAAATAAATGAAATTCACTTTCTCAAACTCTTATAATAATTCAAGAATTAACTTTTTATACTATGCCAACCTTGAATCTCGAGCTTTCTATTTCCCATGTAGCTAATAAATTACTAGAGTTGAATCTCCATAGACTTTCAACACTCGAACATTTCTCTCAATAGCTATGTTGAGTCCCATAACACGTCTAATATTCTATCGTATTTTTTGTGTAATCAAAATCTAATTTGGCAGTACAACGATAATAGTCTTCTTGTGGAGATATTAAAATTATGCCAATTCCATGTCTCAAAGTGTTTAAGGCCTCATTGAAGAATTAACTTTTTATAATAATAATTCAAGAATTAACTTTTTATAATAACAATTCACTTTCTCAAACTCTAATAATTATTCAAGAATTAACTTTTTTATACTATGCCAACCTTGAATCTCGAGCTTTCTATTTCCCATGTAGCTAATAAATTACTAGAGTTGAATCTCCATAGACTTTCAACACTCGAACATTTCTCTCAATAGCTGTGTCGAGTCTCATAACACGTCTCATATTCTGTCGTATTATTTGTGCAATCAAAATCTAATTTGGTAGTGCAACGATAATAGTCTTCTTTTAGAGATATTAAAATTATGCTAATTCCATGCCTCAAAGCGTTTGAGGCCCCATTGAAATACATCTTCCATACTAGTTTCTCTTATTGATCGCATTCCTCTTCAATAGAAACATTCATCAAATTTTTATCAAAAAAATCAAAATCTAAAGGCTAATAATCATCAAAGGCCGGGCTTGCTAAGAATTCGACCACAGCACTTCCTTTAACAGCTTTTGGGCTCACATAAACTACAATTCTAATAATAAGACTTTCCATCTTGCTATTCTCTCAAATAATGCCGGTGCTTTGAATAGATACTTGATTAGATCTATTTTTATAATTAACTAAGTAGTACAAATAACATATATTGCTTAAGCCTTTTTACAGTCTAAACTAAGGCATAACATATTTTCTCTATTTGAGAATAGTTTGCCTTATATTCCTGAAATTTCTTGCTAAAGTAATAAATTACTCTTTCCTTCATATTGGTCTCGTCATGTTTCCCCGACACATCCCATTGATCACCCAAACACTATTAAGGTACAATAGGGATAGCCAAGGACTATTGGTACTAAAACTGAAGGATTTGTTAAATATTGCTTTAGCTTTTTGAATGCAATTTGGTAATCTTCATCCCATTCTCTCAGATTATGTTTTCAAAGTAGCCAAAAGAGTCCAATTTATCTGTGAACAGTGCAAGGAAGCTTCTCACTTATTTTTGAGTGCATGGAGGTGGCCACTCCTGAATGGCTCTAATGTTATTAGGATCAACCTCAATCCCCTTTTCACTTACAATGAAGTCTAATAGCTTCATTCATCTTGCACCCAAAGTACATTTTATCAGATTCAACTTTAATAGATATTTTCTAAGCCTTTCAAACAATTTCGTAAATCTATGACATACCTCGCTTCCTGAAGGGACTTGGCAATCCTGTCATTCACGTATACTTCAATCTCTTTATGCATCATATCATGGAATAAAGTAACCATTGCCCTTTGATAAGTTGCCTCTGCATTCTTTAGTCTGAATTACTTTATAACAAAAAGTACCCCAAACAATGACAAATGTGGTTTTTTTCCATGTCTTTGGTTACTATTTTAATCTGACTATAGCCTGAGAATACATCCATGAAAAAAAATAAATAGTTATTTACAGTGTTATGAACCAGTATGTCAATATAAGGGAAAGGAAAATATCCTTTAGGCTTACTCGATTCAAATCCTGATAGTCTACGCACATTCTAACTCTTTAATTTTTTTTAGGAATCGGGACAATATTAGCAACCCATTCTGGATACTTTGCCACTTCAAGAAATCTGGCATTAAATTATTTATTTACCACTTTTTTAGTTTTTCAAAAGCATTTTAAGCTTTATCCTCCTCAATTTCTGTTGAACTGGCTTGCATCCTAGTTTTAAAGGTAGCTTGTGGACTACTATTTCTAGTTCTAAACCCGGCATATCCTGATGACCATGTGAAAACATCATGAAATTCTAAAACAAATTTATTAACCCTGCTTTAGTGGTACGCATGATAACAGTTCCTATCCTAGCCTTTTTTCTGTTATCATCATACCCTAAGTTATAACCTTTGTGGGCTTCTCATAGGGAACTATTCACCTATTTTCTTGCTCAATCAATTTCATCAAATCAGGAGATAGAGTGTAATCAATCAACATCTTCTTCGAGATCATCCTCGTTCAAGCAAATGGACCATTCAAAATTAACCTTAGAATCTTAAATGAGATCATCCTCTTCTTTTTAATCAAGAGATCTGTAGAAGTAAACAAGAACAACAATAGACAAATAAGAAAATATGGAGTGATTCATGTATGTGTATGTGAAAGAAAAAAGATTATGGTATGAAAGATATAGAATATACAAAAATTTCATGCATTTCATTTTTGAAAATGATTATATGACATTTTTAAGCCCTTTACAAAATGATGCTTGTATGTTTTGGGCTAAAACAAATAAAGGGAGTTCTTAGAATTACTTTGGATTAAGCCTAGACACTATAGTTCTCTTAGTAATAGTGAATTTGTCTAAACATATCCAATAAGGCAAGATAGATTCCACGGTCGTCATTCAATTCTTCATCAATTGCCGTAATAACATTCACTTAATAATTCTTAACAGTTGGAATAATCTCCATTATATCATCCTTTATTTCTTTTCCTTGAGTTACTTGATTAATGACTTCTCCATAACAGAAAACGTTTTTTAAAAAAGGGTGAAGAAATAAATTTTGATGCGAGTGCTTTTCTCTAGCTCTCTTTTTTGACTTTATCTTTTGATCATAAAGAAGCCGTACTTGTCTTTCTTCCCGCTCACTTGAATGGACTGGCTTACCCCTTGTAAATATTTTTTAAGCCCTTTTCCTGCTTGGACGCCTTTCCCCACTGTGCGTTTTGAGTCCATATAAGTGCTTTTAGAGAGTAAAGGCTTTGGAAATAGAGATCCTTCCACAGGAAAAGTAGCATTGATAATTTCAAACACCCTAAATAAGCATTCATCTGCTTCATCATTAACTTCAATATATAACGCTTCAGTCAAAGTCATAATGATTATATCTTCCTTCCCAGATACACTAACCTATTTATCATCCACTATAAATTTGACATTCTAATGAAGGATGATGGTGCAGCATAGCAGTATGGATCCAGGTCATCCTAACAAATAATTGTATGCGAGAACGATATCTAACACGTGAAACTCAACTTCAAAGGGACATAGGTCGATATTTAATGTAATGGAAATAGTTCTTTTAATCTTCATTTTCGTTCAATCAAAAGTTTTAACCACCATTTGACTGTGCTTAATCTGACAAGTGTCCACTGGCAGATAGGATAAAGTAATCAATAGCATCACTTTCAGGGCTAACACGTTATCAATAAGCACTTTAAGCAATATAGTCCCATTACAATTAGTTGTTATGAAGAGCTCTTATAGAGGTAGTTCCTCTTAATGAAATTTCATCATAGTTAAACCAAATAAAATTATCAGTAACAATGTTGCTCATTAGATGGTTGAGCTTATTGAAAGAAATATTTTATGGGACATAAGCTTGATTAAGTACTTTTAGCAGAGCATTTTGATGTATTTTGGAACTAAGCAGCAAGGCTAACACAAAAATTTTTGCTAGATGCTATTTTAATTGCTCCACAGTACTGTACTCACTGTACTTTCTGAATTTTAAAAATTTAAACAAGTTCTTGAATTTCTAGAAAAATGTCTCCAGTTATTTGTCCCTTCATCTTGGTTTTAGCAGCTACTTCACTGGTTTCTAGCCGTAAACACAACCACTTCAAGTTACATGACTAACCCCCATAATGTTAAGTGCTGCCAATTGACCTATCAAAGCTTGTAGAGTTATCATTTAGCATCATATCTCTATGGCACCTGTTTGTTATCCTTATACAAAAAAAGTGTTGAAGTCTGAATGATAAATTTTGGGGTAGTTTCATTTTTAGGAGGAGCTAGTCTAGGTTGATTATAATAAATAATAAGGGGTGATGAATACCATAAGGTGGCCATGATGGCGCTTCACTAGTCATATTAATTAATTTCTCTTCCTTTAATATAACTTCTGTATAAAATTCAATTTCTCCTCTATCCATCATCCTTTGAATGGAAGTTAAAAAATGTGGACAATTATGTAAGCTATGCCCAAGGGTGGCATGAAACTTACAAAAGAACCTGCTTAGCAATCAACATATTTATGATTTTAACTAAGGATTCTACCTTCAGTTAAAATTGCCCAAACTTTTTCCATTGAGGTCTTGACTTTTCTAACATCATTTTTCAATGATCATTGTTCCTCAGTAATCAAGGCATTGACTCTTGGTTTAGGATGATTTGGCAGAAGATTTGCTGTGACATTGGGTCCTAGGGCGTTATCAAATTTAAAGCACTATTTTCAAAGAGACTTTGGACCATCTTTTTAAAAATAGGGCAATTTTCAATTGAATGACCTGCTACTTCATGATATTCATAACAAGCATTCATGTCAAACCAAGTTGGAAAATTACCCTCATATGGCTTGGTAAGAAACGGAGCCACTAATCAAGCCTCAAGAAGTTTATCAAATATTACTTTATAGGAAAAAGGTAAAGGCTCGTAGCTAGGTTTGGGTTGGTTGGTTCTTTGGGTTGATTATTTAAAGTTGGTCTTATTTGGTTTTTATAAGATTTGGGGTGGTAGTTTGCTCTAATAACAAGGGCGATTTTCTTGATGAAATGGTTGGTTAACATATTTGGCAGATGAAGCTTCTTCTTTCTTTTTATCGGATCCACTCTTTTTTATAGCGAAATATTCACCAATCATACTCTTTCTAGCTTTTATAGCAGCTTCAATCATTTCCCCAAAAAATGACAAGGTCAAAGAAATTATTGGTTTTATTCCCTACTAGCTTGTCATAGTAGGGAAGACGTAAAGTACCTACAAATAACATGGTTGTTTCCTTCTCAGTTAAAGAAGGTTGCACCTAAGAAGCCACATTTCTCCATCTCTGAGCATATTCTTTAAAAGATTTGTGGGCTTTTTCTCCATATTCTAAAGAGTCAATCTATTAGGTACCCACTCAATCATGTGTTTGTACTGCTAGAGAAATATGTTAACTAGATCAAACCAGAATTGAATTTGATTATGAGTTAAACTATTATACCAGTTTAATGCTAAGCCCATTAAAATTTCTTGAAAGCAGTGGATGAGAAGCTTAACATCATGAGAATATCTAGCCATTTTTTGGATATACATCTTAATATGGGCTTGTGAGGAGGTGGTGCCCTTGTATCTTTCGAACTCTAGCATCTTGAATTTTGGTGGGAGGACCAAATCTAGTACAAAACTAAGGTCTTCAACATCTATACTAGTATATAGCTCATCTTTTTCTATGGCTTTAAGTATTCTTTCAAGAAGGTGTAATTTTTCAATTTTTGCTTCAGATTTGCCTTTTTTCTTATATTTTTTTCATCAAGAACAAAGGTTATTGATTCTTGTCGTAACAAGTGTGGCTCTTGCATTTGCCCTTTGCGACAAAGAATCGAAGTTAATAACAATAATTAAAGGTGGTGTAGCCTAGGAATGTTTAGTGGTCTATTTCATATGTTTGGAGTCTGAGTTTTATGTGCATTTTCAAGTGGTGTCTTAGGCTGAACTCCCCTGGATGTCTCGATAGGAATGCCAACAATACCTTTTAACTACTACAAACTGACTCTCTTGCCTAAAGCAATTTCATTAATCTTGTAATTTGGGCTTGCAATTCTTTCTGTCTTTTAATCATGGTTTTTTGAGACTATCATTGACTTTCTTTCAGTCTCTCTAATCTTGCTAATTGATCTTCAGCCATTTTCCTTGCTCTGGGTCGAGTATAATAGTGATAAGTGGGTGGTTGTTCAGTGGTTTTCTTTGCAATGTTGAAACCTTAAAAAAGAAAAATTCCAAATTTTATTAAGTTAAGCTTGTATTTGTTAATGAATATGTGTATATGCATATATAATGAATGTATATATGGTATGAATGAATGTGAGTGTAGGAAGACTTGTTTTAGCAAAAAATTCTGAACTCATAAATTTTCATTAATTTTCTAGCGAATTACACATTGTTGATCACATAAGGGTTAAAGTCATAACTTGATCATATTGTCGCTGAGCTCGTTCTAAAAATGTAAGTACAGTGAGCCCATATTCCCTAACTAGATTAACCCAACTTTTCAAGACTTGGATTTTTTTACCATTTTTCTTACCAGAATGACCACTAAGTGAACCTATTTCATGAGATGATCAATATAGGACTATCAACCTAGAGAATTGACCATCCATCTTTCACTTTCATTTTTAGTATATCGTAATTTATCACTCCAATATACATTCATTGCTTGATCGGCTTGATCCCCGGCATCTATGTCATGTTCTTGCTATTGTAATACTTGCCTAATTTGCTTAATAGTCATGGCAAGAATTTTCCTCTCTTGAAGTAATTAAGATGTTCTTCCTTGTTCTTTATCAATGGCAACCCTAAATCATTTATTATTTTCTGTTAGACCTTTTAATGGTGAATGAAATCAAGAGGGGGTGAATTGATTTCTCAAAATTTTAGTAAATTAAAACTTTGATAAATAAAATTGAGAAATCTAAATGAGAAAATTTGGAGTGCAAGTTAGTGAATAGCAATAAACAATAAAAGACAAAGGCAAAAGAAGCAAACTCGATGATTTATAAAGGTTTAGCCTTAATTGCCTATGTCCTCTACCTCGAATTTCCACAATTCACTAACTTGAATTATTTACCTTTAAAGGATAAGGTATAACTTTTACATTCCCTATCTTTCAAGGCTAAGATAGAAACCTCTACCCTCTCTCTACCCTCTATCTTCTGTGGGTAAGATAGAACCCTCTTTCACTACTTTTGAAGGCTAAGTAGAAACATTCTCTGCTTTTGAATGGCTAAGTAGGAACCTCCCTTTTTTCCAAGGATTTGAGTGTAAACAAATAAAACCGCTAAAGGTTGGGTGCTTACAAGAATTTTGGCTCAAGGGAAATATGTATCTAAAGATACAAAATGAAGAATACAAAAATAGGAAGAATTAATC